>ML777598.1:1357443-1389763 GCA_009831015.1 Picea engelmannii | reverse complement strand
TTGTTTGCAGTCTATAACTTAGGTTTCACCTCAGATTGGTTTGTTCTATGAAGTTTTCCTTGAATTGTTTTCTTTTTGTTTCTTCTGTTAAAGTAAGTGTCTGAGTCTTCAAGAGATCCTAGTTCTCAGTACCAGTAGTCTCTGCCTAGGCTTGATTTCTTGGCTTTTCATTTGTCCTAGAGATTCAGAGATACACTTGGCTTGTATAAGGCCTACACGCGTGTACACGTGCCCTGACTTTACACAGCTCGCATGCATACACTTGCTGTTGAACTGTCAGCAGTGTGCCTGTGCAGAAAATTCTTGTTTAAGGTAAGGAAAACATCCTTTCATTTGACAAGCGTTATACCTCTCAGGTTTTTGGGTCTCTGTCATAGCGGTCAATAACATAGGTTTGATCACAGTAATAGCTTTCTTTTATTTTTTTCATTAAGAAGTTTTCCTCAAAATTTTCTTTTCATAGGGTTTTTAGACAAGTGTGAGAGTCCAGTTTTAATTTGCTTGTGTGTTATTTTTAAAGTGAATCTTTGCGACATGCACTTAGGACATAAGTTTTCTTGGTCTTTATTTGTTGATATTTTTCCTTTTTGCTTTGTGAGCATTCAAATAAAAACAAAAACTTTTATTTCCTTGTTGGGTTAAATAGTGTTGGTTTGCATTAGTAACCAGGAAAAGTCTTTGCTTTCATAAGTTCTTGATGGTTTACTTAGATCATAAGTAGCTCGTAGTCAAGTGAAATCCTGCTTTGAGTTTGTTGTTGAAAGATCTTAGATTTTTTTTTTTTAGTTTGAAAAGTTGTTTTCAAGAAGAAGTTATTTTGTTTCCAGCTTTCTGTTTATTTTTTTTCGTCCTTCAAACATCACTAGTTTCACTTTCACAACCTTTGACTTAAGACAAGCCATAAAAATTAACGCTAAATCTAAAATTCATTAGACTTTTTATGTTTGTAGGGTCAACCAACTATTTTAGGGTTAGGGCCTTGAATCAGGTTGGAGAGGAAACTCTTCAAGGCCATTAAATAAAACATTAGAGTTTGAGTTAGAGACTATCCAAGTCCAGTATCGTGAAAGTTATCCGAGACCCCCCTCTAACACAGGGGTTAAACACGAGGTCGCGTGTGGAAAGGTAGCGGAGATAACCCCTCCAAAGATGGACCAATCGTGGTGGAGAACACATATAGAGGGCTTGTCTTGGTATTTCGTTGATTTCATTTGCCATGGAGCTTCATGGATCTCGAATCCATTAAAGGTCCTCAGTTGTCTTCCAGACCACTTGCCTTCTATACCCTTGATAGGTTTCGGGCTCGATACCCTGCTCATTGTGGTCTACCCGATTGTCGATTGTACCCGTCTGGTGACTGTTCGCGCACTGGAAACCTAGTTGCCTATCTTTTTTAGAGACATACACAGGTGATTGCGGGGTTATACCGATGTACCTACGATAGACATCGGGCCATGCTTTGCAGAGTATACCAGGAGGGTGCTTCCATGTTCGAGTTGCACTTGCACCGATAAGTTTCTATAGTGTTGGTTGTTGTAACGGTTCTTCCAACTAGTTTAGTATTTGCTTCTTTTATCTTATAGGGATTTTCCTAGTGTGTGTTGTTTTTGAATGAATAGAAAGCCCTAGTGTGTCTTTGATATTCTCACATAGTGGAGGATCACGAGCTCCGTCGGTTATGATGGCTTCTTGGACTGCCACCGGTTGCACTGGAGCCACCCCTGCCACCGCTAAGGCAAAATCTAGACCAACAAGGGTCTTTTGAAGCGACTGGGTCACCAAAAATTGCACCTGACCAACCTCTATTAAAGTACCTTTCGACACCTTTAAAGCGGACGATCATGGAGGCAAATCTTGTCTCTTCTTCTGGGAAACCTGATATTCCCACCACAATTGTCGTCATAGGGGGTGCTCCACCTCCTATGCCACCTTCGCCAGTCCGAGCCACCACGATCTCAACTGCCGCTACCTCGAGCAGTGGTCCAATCTCGTCTTTGGTGATAGACACTGCTCCTTTCACACATAGTGTGACAGGCCCTCTGTTCTCCTATGGGATGCCTAGCTCAAGTACAAGTCTTGTACTATCTTACTCCACTTTGTAGACTTTAGGTCTCAGGGCGGGGAGCTCTAATGCTCCTCTGCAAGGACCCGTGGTGGGGCACTTCGGCTCCTTTTAGCGATTTCCCTTACGGGGGAGGTCATATACCTCCTTCGTCCCCTTCACTCGACGGTACCCACCAGCAATCCGTCGGGCCAAACACAGACCATAGTTCAATTAGAGTAGGGAGTCAAGGACCACCTTCTCATAATATGTCGGTAGGGTCGACACCATTTTCTTTGTTCGGTGTGTTTAGTAACAACACTTTCTCATCTTTTGCTTTCCCAACCCAGGGCAACCTCAGTTATGGCCAACCTAGTCCTATGCAGGGTACTATTCCTGCACAGGGGGCAAACCTAGGAACTTCTTCCGCATCAGGACCTTGGAATTCTTGGCAAGGATCAGTTCCCTCGTCAGGGATGCCAATCTGGGGCAATTCTTTTCACAACCAATGGAACCCCGAACAAGGTGCTATGCCTATGCCCATGGGATCAGCATGGGGAAACCCTTCCCAAAGTCCTCTGAATGTATTGCATGCCCAACCATATACGTCCTATTTTGGGAACCAGTCAATGATGTCTCCTCACATGTAGAATCTGTACGCTGGTCATGGCCATGGTTTTAATCATAACCCCAGCTAGCAACCCAACCTTTCCTGGCAACCTAGTGCTAGTCAAACTCCAGGCCCCTTTTTCCATGGTTATCACCAGCAACCCAAACTACCTTTCCTGGCAAACTTGCATTTTCCAGACTTAACAAGGTTGTTGAATGACCCTATCTGTCACGATACGCGTTGGTCCCCTATGCCGATGAAGTTTCCTTCAGACATACAAAAGTTCGAAACCAAGCCTAACAAATATCTAGAAGATCATGTGACCACCTTCCATCTTTGGTGCTCCTCTAACTCATTGAAAGATGACTCCGTACTGTTGTTATTGTTTCAACGTACTCTCATTGGGAGTGTCGCGAAATGGCACATTGATCTCGACCACTCAAGATACTCTTCCTTCGGTGAATTGGCAATGGCTTTCCTAAACCATTTCCAATTACCTATGAGATACGACGCTGGAACAAAATTACTGGCCAATTTCGAACAGACAAACGCAGACCATATCTCTGATCACATTTGAGAATGGAGACAACAGAAGAGTTTAATTAATGTGCCAGTCCCACCAGCATTCTTTCTCGAGTGGTTCCTTAAGTCTTTGGTCCCATAGTTATCCAAATACGTCGCGACATCGGGAGTGTTTTCCGAAGAAGATGCCATCATGAGAGCTCAACATCTTGAGCTAATATACTCTCAGTCCGGCTTATTATACGAGATATTTCTAGATGCGCCACGCTGAATACTTGATAAAACCATACAAAGAGATGGACCACATGCCTATGGTATTGTTGGTTCAGCACAAACAAAGCCCGTTGAACAACTAACGAAGAAATTGCAGCAATTATCTATACAACACACAACATCCAACCAAACTACTCTTTTGGTTGCTCCCCCTACCCAAACGTCGAATGTACACACAGTGCAATCGACAAATCCAAAGGCCACCCAGCAGCTTGATGGAAAGAAAAAACAACGAAAGAAGGGCAAGGGGGATAAGAAACCCACTAATAATGTTGGTGGGGGCAACACTGAGAAACAGAAGGCGAGGTATCTGTGCAACCTGTGCGCGGAAGACCACCCAACCCACCAATGTCCTCGGCTTGCAGAGGCCCAAAATTGTGTGACACAACAACAACCTTTTGTGTTAACCAATCCATTTCAACATGGGCAAAACATAACCCAAACCTCTACAAGTGCGGAAGGGGGCAGTCAAGGACCCTCTCCGTCTTCGAACAATTCTGCATCCGCGAATGTGTATATTATGAATGGTGATGCTTTTATATCGACTAGAGTGCATGACTACAGTAAACCAAGCACTTTTAAGAGGGAAAAAGAAGCCGAAATCCCATCCCTTCGTCTCCAGATCGAGAAGAATTTGGGCGAAACAATGACACGCATCCCAAAAGGTGGGTTCAAGAAAGATTCTCACAACCCAAATGCAAGGGCCTCCCAGAACTATTCTATGGTGGAGGATTTGTCCCAAACCCCTTGTGCGATGTCCTCTTTGGAGGTCCTCCAAAGAGGCCCTTCCCAGAGGAAAGATTTGTTAGCTACTTTAGGATCTACCGAGACTTGTAATCTGGGTACAATCATGCTGGATACAACTGACTTAAAACCTTGTCTACCTTACCATGTATCATTTCAGATAGTAGTGGCTTACCCCATGAAAAATTTTACTCGAAACATTTTCTACACGGTGGTTGATGAGGGTGCCTCGACATGCGTTCTGTCATTGGCATGTTGGAAGGCCATTGGCCAGCCCATTTTGTCTCTGTCACCTTCTCTTCTCACTGCTTTCAACGGTCGTTCGTTCTGACCACATGGTATCATTCCCTCTTCCCCCATGTAGTTAGGATGGAAGAACGTGTGCGTCAAGGTAGAATTAGTCGACGCATCCCTCGACTACAATCTCTTGTTAGGAAGGAGTTGTACTTATGCCTTGCAAGCAGTGGTTGCTACAGTTTTCTGGGTCTTGTTGTTTCCACACGAGGATCAGATTGTGACCATTGATCAATTGTCTTTCTCCAGACCTAAACCTTCACTGGGGCATCCACGGTCCTGATGATTGATAATCCCCAACCGAGCGTAGTCAATGTAGGGTTTGGTTTTTGCCCATCTTTGATGGGTACCTTCGATTACCCGCCCCCTCAAGGCGATGCCAAGTTCATATCCGACCACCATAAGGTTGAAATTTTCCAAGTTTCGTCGTTTCACATGGCTTACTTCAATGATCCGCGGATACTTCCTTCCCCATCGACCACGATGGAAGGGATAGGGAACCCTGGCATGTCCATGGCCTTGTCCGCAGTTGAAGTAGCGTACTCTTTAGTCCAGCAAGATTCGACCGACACCGATCCAAGTCCTTCACAAGAGTTAGATCTGATTCCAGAGCCTATTTGGGCTGAAGGTTCTCTCACTGATACCGATGCGTTAGACTTAGTCTTGCCCTCCGACGAAGCAATAATTGAAGCAATGACTAGTTCTTCCAAACCCTAGGATGATCTCCATCACCGATCATACTTCCTCCCAGAGTTAAGCAGAATCAAAGCAGGAGAATTCACCTTAACTATGATTGGAGATAGGTTTTTCCTATTAATCCCTTAGCTACACATGAGGTTTATGCCGAGGGTAATATGGAAACTATCATTGAAACTATACCAATTAATATCTCCAGAACCCCTGGCATCATGGAGAATGTTTTCGTCGGAGCTGATTGTTCCCCCAAAGAGATTCAAGTATACAGAGATCTTTTTAAAGAATTCCACGACGCTTTTTCCTCGTCTTAAGAGGAAATGCCAAGCATTTATCCAAAAATAGTCGAACATGAAATCACAACTTATCTTGATGCCAAGCCAGTTCAGCAGAAGCTTCGTCTAGTTAATCCCAGGAAAGCAGTAGCCATTAAGGTTGAAGTCAAGAAATTTCTCAAAGATATTTTTATCTACCCTATCCATCTGACCCAATGGATGTCAAATCCGATGCGAGTCAACAAGAAACAGGGCACGATTCACGTATGTACGGACTTCCATGATTTAGACAAGGCTTATCCAAAAGATAATTTTCCCACATCATTCATTGACAAGATAATCGATGAATGTGCAGGTTGCAAGGACTTTTCTTTCATGGATGGTTTTTTGAGATACAATCAGATACAAATCAAACCCGAAGACCAACACAAAACATCATTCATTTGTCCATGGGGTACATTCGCGTATCGTAAGATGCCTTTTGGTATCAAAAATGTTGGAGTGACCTTTCAGCAAGCCATGTATTTTTCTTTCCATGATCCCAAGAATATAGTCAAGGCCTATTTATATGATTTAGCATCTCAATCTCGCAAGAGAACGAATCATCCCACACACCTCCAAATTATCTTTGAGCGATGTTGCTACTTTCGGATTCGCTTGAATCCCAACAAATGCAGATTTTGCGTAACGTCAGGATTTTTGTTCGGTTTCATAGTGTCAACAACATGGATCATGGTTGATCCCCTTAAGGTTGAGGCAATAGTTCAGTTGCCTCCCCCACTCACAATCCTTCAACTTCAGAGTCTACAGGGCAAGGCCAACTTTTTGAGGCGTTTCATCGCCAACTATGCTGCGATCATGAAGGGATTTATGTGCTTAATGAAGAAAGATGTTCCTTTTCATTGGGACAATGCCACTCAGTGCTCCTTCGAAGCGTTGAAACATGCCCTCACAACTGCCCCTCTACTTCGACCACCCAACTATAACAAAGATTTCTTATTATACTTGGCTGCAGCAGAGTCAACCATCAGCATGGCCTTAGTTCAGGAAGATGATTTTCTCTCAGAATATGTGATCTATTACCTGAGACGAGGCCTTGTCATTTAGGAACTCAATTATTCTCATATCAAAAAACTTGCATTGGCAGCAGTCCATGCTGTTCAACGGTTTCATCATTATGTTATGTTTCGTAAGACCACCGTCATTGCCGTTGTGAATCCATTTCAATACGTATTAACACGATAGGTAATAGGAGGAAAGATTAGTAGATGGAAAGTCATCCTCTAGGAATTTGACTTAGATTTCATTTCGGAGAAATCCAAAAAGTCACTGGTCTCTGCAGAACTTATTTTGGAACTTTCGGTCGAGTCAGGTGATGTTGTGCCCGAAGAATCACCTATTAAAGGAGATATGTTTTTGATAGCATCTTCGGACCCCTGGTATGGAGATATTCTAGTCTATCTCCAGACTTTGACGTGCCCCACCTCTGCTTCTTATGATGAGCGTCCTCGTATATGTCATCAGGCCAAGAATAATCTCATCCTCGAGGATGCTCTCTATCGTCGAGGGGTAGATTGTGTTCTTTTTCGATGCCTCACTCATGAAGAAGCGTAGCTCGTTCTTAATGATTTCCATACTGGATCATGTGGCAGTCATTTGTCTGGGTTGGAAACATCCCAAAAGATTTTACTAGCTGATTATTTATGGCGGACACTAATCAAAGATTGTATTGAATCGGTCAAGAAGTGCCACTCATGTCAGATCTTCTCTCGGAAGATGAGGGCACATCCCGCTCCCATGTTTCCTATCATCATAGTTGGTCCCTTCACCAGGTGGGGAATTGATTACACTACATGCAACCCTCCTTCAGCAAGGGGGCACTATTATTTCATTGTAGTCGTAGACTACTTTACGAAGTGGGTCGAAGATATGCCAACATTTAAAGATGATGGAGAGACTGCAACTCTCTTTTTGTTCAACCAGATAATCGCAAGGTTCGGCATCCTGAGAGAGATTGTGACTGACCATGGCAGTCACTTTCAAAACCAAATCATGACCAAATTAACATCAAATCTTGGATTGTGGCAAGAAAATTCATCACCCTACTACCCCCAAGCAAATGCTCAGGTGTAAGCTGTAAATAAATCTCTTAAGACCATCCTACAATAAATGATCAACTCAGCCAAGTCAAATTGACATTTGATGTTATACTCGGCATTATGGGCTTACCGAACGTCTGTTAAGACTGCAACCATTTTTTCACCTTTTCAACTTGTTTACGAGCTGGAAGATGTCTTGCCTATAGAATGTCAGATCTCGTCCCTAAAATTGGTAGTACAGTTACTCCCAGACACTTCTCCACTTGAATAATGATCATTATACCTTGAGCGGTTCAATGAGCATCATCGTGATGCGGCCTTGGGAAATGAGGTTCACAAACAGAAATTCAAGTGTCAGTATGATCGGTCGGTTTGTCCTCAGATTTTCTCTGAAGGCGACCTTGTCCTGGTCTATGACCAAGACAAGGACCCCCTGGGGGCAGGCAAATTCAAACTGATGTGGTTCAGACCATTCATCATAAAAGAGGTTCTAAAAAAGGGTTCTTATCGTCTGGTTAACTTTGAGGGAAATGTTTTGGCGGAGCCTAGAAATGGGCTCTACCTCAAGAAGTATTACTCATAGGTAGATCACCTTGGGTAACTTTTTGTAACATATGTATAGTCTTTGTACTATTACTTTCTAGTTTCTTTTAGTATTATGGACGTGTCATTTTTTATGTTATCTTTTGTCAGTGTTGTAAATATCAAGTGAATCAGAGGTGTTCATTGGGTACGTAGACGGTTCTAGCCGGCATACTCGGAGGTTTGCCTCCGCAACTTGGGTAATTTTTACACCTCAGGGTTAGTTATTATATTCATGAGGTATATGTTTAGGCAACACCACAAACAATGTCACCGAGTACAATGTAGTTATTGAGTTGCTTCATGATGCCCTGTCATTTGGTATCTCTCATCTCCGGGTCTATTTAGACACTCAGCTTGTTGCGTCTCATTTAAATAGAGTCTACAGTGTTCATGATCCAACTTTACAACAACGATTCCTTAGGGTACGTCTCTTAGAACAAAGCTTTGATTATATTACATATTTTCATGTTCCTAGGAGATTAAACCAAATTATAGATACTCTATCTAATCACATTTTAGACTGGCATCTCGCACACATGTAAAAAGACAAACACATAAAACATGTAAATACATTTTTAAAAATGAAAATATGATCCATAGGACACAAAAAGACATAAAAATCCATATATAATATCATAATCACCAGAGTACATAGGTGGATGCAAGAACCTCAAAAAATATGACCAGTAACGAGTCATGGGGCTTATGACCTCAAAAAATATATACAAGTAGAGCTATCGGCACGTGAAAAGTCTAGACTAACTAAGGTCAGGGCCTATGGGCCCTGTTGTAATAATCAACAGCGTTAGTCAAACGCTGAAACAGTTGGACCCATGCCCATGGTGCCCCCACTACATGAGGCTGCATAGATGGTGGGAGATCCTCAATCTCTACCATGGGGATAGTGCGAGTGAGCGAGGTAAAATTTCGCTCAACTCGTCTCAAAACCCTCTCAAATTCACTGGCTGGAAGCTCTCCTTCTGTTGTTGGTCCCCCTGCGGTGATAGGTGCGACCCCTGGCCAAGAACGGCGCTTGTTCCTCGCATAATCTATAGGTCGCGAGAGTCCCACATCTACACACAATAGACACATATCTATCAAATACTCAGGTATAAAAAAAAATGATATATAACAAAAAAAAAAAACATAAAACTATATATGTTTCACAAAAAAAACAAAATGATGCAAACTTACCCATCTCGCCTCACTCCTCGCCTGGAGGTACAAGAATATCGGGATCTCTCGAAAAATCAATCCCAACATAAGGATAATCCTCCATGGCTGGGATCTGACACGACAACCAAGCAAATAAGTCATCATCAAAGGAATCATTGGTCCTTCCACCACCCTATCATGGAAACAACACTTCCCATTTGCAAACCATAGGAAGAGAGGCCTGATGTCCTCGTACCACCACTCGAGGACTGAAACTAGGAACTCTTTAAAAGAAGAAAGAGCATAGAATCATCCCAAACTCGAAGTTCCTCTGCATCCACAACCGACAATCTGTCAGCTGCCTCTTCATACAATCCAGCAGTGTAGTTCTCCAGTCAAATATCTGTGCATTTAAGAACTGGACTGCACAGTTTATCTGTGCATGGGATGCCTGATGTAGAGCCACATAACTAGTCATCCGCCCAATAAGAAACACAATCTCCCGCAGTGATAAATCCATGATCCTTCTTATTGGCACCTGCGAGCTCGATCGGTCTATTCCTGCCTCACAATGAAGTTCTATCAGTTTCGATATATTGTGAGGCCCAGCAAGAAATGTCTGAAAATTAACTGGTTCCCCTCTCCTAGAGAGGCCAGTAAAAAAGTATATATCCTCTGTAGTGGGCACCAGTGACTGCCCCTCTAACATAAAATCTTCTGCGTCAGGGTGCCAATATTCAACCAAGGCATTAAGTAGCCTAGGTTGTGCTCTCATGAAAGGACACAGAAAGAACTTGAGAAAGCCACATTGCATTAACACGGCCACAACGTTAGGGTCTTCCCCAAATAGTGCACTAATATCTTCAAGCTCTCGTTCTCTCCATTGCACATACATCCTGCACATGGGAAAAAATTTAGAGGGTTAGGCCTTACTTTTTAAACTTTTTTTGCACTCATTGGAGGGTTATGCAGGCTATTGTAATGACATCACGTGTACACATTCTTTGACATCAGACATAGAAAGTGTACATGCGGGTTGTCATAAGACAACCCACGTGGACCTAGAGCCGACCTTTTAGAGGTCGATGCCCCCCCAAAAAACCAAATTAAATGCATATATATATAATTAAAAGGAAAAAGGAGGTAGTTTATACTTACTTGGTCCAGATGGATGGTCGTTTCGTCCACTGTAGCTCCTGGAATCACAACTTTTACCAAAGGGGTTTTCTTGCTCCAAAGTTAATTTCAAAATCAACAATGGTGATAATGAGCTGCCAGCTTTTATTTATAGACTTTTTGGCCCCTTTTTGTTGTTTTTTTGGCCCCCCTTATTATTTTCTCTAAATTGAAAACCATTTAGAGTGATTCAATAGTTTCAATGGAAAGTTACGTTCAGGTATCAGGACATGTTTTTGGAGTTTTGGGTCACTTTTGATGGTCCATGGGTAAAAATCTCAGATGGTCAACTTGAGCATATAAGTTAGGTTTCCACCCCTACTTTTGTATCTCATTATCTTTATCCCTTTTCCATAGGATCGATCCCACCAGGTTGCGACACAGAAACATCATTGTTGCATTAGAAGTGTCGTGATTTGGTGGTAGAGCTTACAGGAACATGGATGCCCTAGCTAGATCCTGGTTGCATTATCGTGTCCATGCTGTCACTAATGACTATAGGCTCAGGAGTCCTTTTAGTTTTGCCTGATTACGAGTTTGAGCTTCATTTGCATGACTCTTTATCACTCTTGACCTCACCCTCGGGACTCCCAAAACATAATGGGTCTTCTTTTAAGCCCTTCTTAGACCCTCTAAACATGAAAATGTTGCTGAGCAATCTTGTGGGATTTCATGCTCGTTAAAATGAAATTTGAAGTCACGTCTATCCGGTGGTAGTTTACCCCTTTTTCGGTCTGGACAGTCAACTGTACAAACAACGGTATACTCTAGAGGCTTCGGGTCCCTAGAAGAGTACCCTCAGGTATAATTTTACCTCTTTTTCAGGCCTGAGGGACTAAATTTACAAAAAGGGAACCCCCACGGAATCCATAGTTAAGCTCTTTTCAGACTCTCTAAAATTGAAAAGATCGTCGAGTGAGCTTATTCTTTCACACTCGTTAAAATGATCCAAAAGAACATTCATGACGGAGTCCATAGTTAAGATTTTTTCAGACTCCTTAAAAATGAAAAAATGGCCGAGTAATCTTGTCTTTATCACACTCGTTAAAATGGTTTTGAATAGATGTCTTGTCGATGCTAGTTTACCCCTTTTTCGAATGGACTAGACTACCTTCGAAAAAGGTACCCCATTGGAGTCTCCTTTTATGTTTTTCAGACTCTCTAAATATGAAAAACCACTGATCTTACCTTCTCTAGGCTCATTAAAATTACATCGAAGGATGTTACCATTGTGTGTTTTATTAATCACATTTGCATACCCGCGTCTTCGGCCTAATGTCGGCTCCATGTTGCTCTCAATTGAACCATATGAAGCATGCCTTATACGCAATACCTATAGCACTTTGCCTCTATGTCTTGACACCTTTGGCCTATGGAGGATTTTTCCTGAGTGTCCTTTTCTTGCATATGCCCCTTTTCCCTGAGCATCCCTGTGTTTCGTGCGCTTGGAACTAGTATGTCTGCGACACTCGATCCTCCTTTGTAATGTAGCATTCTTTTATTGTTTTTCAACATTTGCAACATTATTGTAAAAGACAAAAAAAGTCAAATATACCCCAAAAAGAGGAAGGGAAAAGTATTTTCTTTTTATTTGGAAGCACAATGAGTCACCCTTGGACAAACCACCTTGTTCATCAAGATCTAGGATTTAATACAACCTTAGGAGGTTGTTCTCGATACATAGAGTTATGTACTCCTCCCTTTGGTATCTCCCTCTGGTTAGCTCACGTGTACACAGATGCAGTAATGGGTATACCAAAGGGAGATACCAAAGGGAGGAGGACATAACTCTAAGGGAGATACCAAAGGGTGCTAGTCCGTAGGAGGTATCTCCCACCCACAACAAAACCTATTTCGTTTGACACATAGGATTCTGATGGTTCAGGTAGAGGATCTGTCGGAGTCCATGCACTGGAAAGTGGTTGGTGTGCCTAGAGCTTGGGTGTGACTCTTTTGTCATCTCCCAAACTCCATAGTTTGTTATCATGACACACATCCGACGTCATAGGCATAGATGTCATGGATTCTTTATTATCAATTGTATACCTGTATTGAGGGTGTTGGCCCCAATTTTGTACTATAAACATCATATTTTTTGAAATATATATAAAACAGGGCTCTTCGGTTTTACCTATATTACAATGTGTACATTGATGAGATTTTTTTCTTTCCTTTAGTTACGTGACAAATGCCAATCTAAAACAAAATTAGCATAAGCACCGGATACATAATTACAACTCATAGGTAAGTGATGATAAGTAATAAAATCAAATTTTCACTCTAAAATACGTACCCGTAGGAATCATCACTGTAAAGTAGGATCGCGCACATGGTAACTATCATTTAACTGACATACTACTAACTAGGAATCCAGGCAAACCTCTAAAGAGTGAATACCATGTGAAATAGAATCGCACAAAAGTTCTATAATGGTGCTATATTCGGACACATTATTCATTGTTGGCCCTAAGAATACACCACCTAAAGACACCAGTAGACCCTCGGGTGAGTAAACCACCCAAGTGGTGGAAGCCAAGTTCCATGTATGACGAATGGCTCCATCTACGAATACTAGGTATACCAAAGACTCCATTGACATCTGCCAGCCAAGGGAAAACTTGATAAGAAAGATAAAGACAAAAAATAAAGAGAAAATATATATATACTAAATTATGTTAGTATACAAAGAGTTACGCCCAAGATTGGGGCTCAAGCGTAATATGTTTTCAAGTAGATCCCGTTCCCGGTATCAGCCAACATGTTGCCTTCATAATCTTCTAACTCATAGGCTCTTTTTTCTAAGACACATCGTACGATATAGGGACCATGCCACATGGGTTTGAATTTGCGTGCCCCGAGTGGTTCTTTAACTTGATCATATAAAAGGACCAAGTCACCCACAACGTACAACCAAGGACAAATTTTTTTATCGTATTGGACCTTTACATGTCTTTTGTTTTCCTCTTTAGTCATAGAGGAGTCTTGACGCTGCTCGTCAAGACTCTATAGGTGTACGAGGCATCACTCGAGATCTAAAGTGTCAGGGAGGAGCACGACTACCAATATAAGAGAAGGGATTTCACATTCAATAGGTAATATCAAATCCACATCATGTACTAACTGGAAAGGAGAAAAACCGGTGGCAGTCCTGATCGAGGTTCGGTATGCCCAAAGTGAAGGATATACCATAATGTACCAGTAAAATTTACTCTTGCTGACAATTTTCTGCAAAATGGTGTTGAGAGAATTGGTGATAGCTTCTACATGCCCATTTTCCTGGGGGTATTAAGGGGAAGAATGATCATGCTTAAACCCTAGCTTGGATGCTAGCTATTCCATCATTTCATTATGAAATTGACTGCCATAATCAATGACAATATCACTCGGGATATTGAACCCGACGATAATTTGATTGAATATGAAGAAGCCGACAATATTCCTGTCGGATTTAATTGTAGGCGTGGCCTCATCCCACTTAGTAAAGTAGTCTATGTCCACGATAATGTGTTGATTCCCCCAACTGAAGTTGGGTTGCAATCCATGAAGTCCACCCCCCACTTGGTGAAGGGACCAACGGTAATGACTCAGTGAAGAGGGGATGGATGGGAGTGAATTTTCCGATTGAACACCTGGCAGGGGTGACACTTCTTAACTGCTTCAATGCAATCTTTAAAGATAGATGGCCACAAATAACCAACTCACAAAATTTTCTGGGTTGTCACAAGCCCAGATAGATGACCACCACAAGCCCCACTGTGGAAATCATTTATAAATGACTCAGCTTCTTCCTAATTTAAACAACAACGCAGGATATTGTCTATTCCTTGACGATACAAAGTATCACCGACGATAATGTAATTCTTGGCTTGGTATCGTATGTTAGCACTCTGTAAATTCCCATAGGTTGTCAGGGGAAAAATAAATTTGACAGAGGTAACTTACCAAAACGACTTCGAAACTAGGATCTAGCCCTGCCAGTTTCAGAGAGGGATCTCTCTGTAAGATTTGGATCATTTTTGAGTTTTAAGATATTAGGCTAGTTAAAATAATCTGGGTTTGTTTGTTTTGTTTGTAAATATTGGTTGAAGTATTTCTTTAAACATCCATTGGGCTATGGGTTCTGTGCTAAAGATTAAGATCCAATTATAGTTTTTATAAGATTTCTTCACATGGAAAGGTAGTGAGAATGTTGGATCTTTTAGAATTAAATGTGGCGAAAAGATAGAACAGGTGAGGTATTCAATCAAACAAAGAAACAATTAATAATTTCTTTGATTAATATTAGAAGAATAAACTTGCAAATCGCTAAAGACCAGAAACAGAGTGTCTAAGACAAATTATGTTCATTAACTTCCTTTAAACGATTATAAATAGAAAACAAAATGATTACAAAGAAAGATAAACATTAACAAAGTAAGATAACATCACCAACATCCAAATACATGAATCCTGTGAATCTGTCTTTTTATTATTGGTCCATCTTCTCAAAAAGATTACAATGATAGATTCCTAGGCACAAAAATCAACCCTCAATACTTCAAAGTAAGAAGTATTTATACAAAAATTACATTTGATCCTGTCATTAATGACTAGGATACAATGGAGGAAAAATCTAACAACTAGATTACATATTACAAAATAATAGGACTCTTGGTGATTTGTCCAAATCCTGAATGTTGATTTATGGGAAAGTAGTTGGTGAGTCTTTCACTCGACTCTGACTGTCTTCCTCGTGCTGACTCGGACGTCCACATGATCTCTACTCGATCAATGCACATAGGTCTTCCCATATCTTTTGGATGGGGATGGTGATCTTGAGTAATCTTCTATAAGTTCCATCCATTTTTGTGTACGCGGCAAAGGTTTCCTCGATGATGAAGATGTATTTTATCGCATGTTGGATGCTCAGGTCCAACTGTAGATTTTCCAAGAATGCCTTGTCGATGATGCTCCCTTGGATTCTTGAAAATTTGGAGATATCTTTTTCCACTGCAAGGATCTTCTATTTGTATTCTGACAGAGTAATCAATTTGTCATTTATCAGTAGTAAACTTGGAAGACCTTTCTTGTGCAGTGAGTCTACCTTGTTGAAAAGCCTCTGCACTCCAATATCCATTGACTGAGCTTTCTCCTCAAGTTGTAGCATTAATCCCTTGGTCAAAACCTTTTTGACCTCAAGGAATTTTTCTATCCTAACCTCTATTTCCAGAGATTCCAACTCTTCTTTAGTTTTGGAATTCAAGAACCTGATGATCTCTGTAGCCTCAGTAGGCATTTCTCCCAATTCTCCCCTTATCTTTACAATGGATTGTCGGGATCTTTGCACAAGCTCGTGCTGCTAAAAAATGATCAGTATCAGGAGCCATATCCTTGTCATTGATTGGCATATGTCTATCCAAATATTCTCCTTGGCCTCTGATAGTGTCTTGGCCATGACTGTATCCTTCTACAGCTTCTGCAGTTCTTGTTTGAGCCTCTGTGATTTGTGCATATCTATGTTGTAGCTAGACTGATATGTGGATTTTAGCTTCTGGAGGTTATTGATCTCTTCCTGCAATATTCTGATTTCTCCCCTAGTAGAGTCATGTCTTCCATTGACTTTGAAAATTTCTCAGATGAATATGTAGATGTTACTGGAATGGTTGTTGGAAATCATGTTGTAGTGGTTGTTGTTGTGGTGGTTGTGCTAATTCCTATGAGAGGAATTGCATTCAGTGGGATGACCTCCATTGGCAGATTATGCTCCTTCTCTTTGACTAACTTCTCCAGCTCGGCCTCCATCTTTTTGATATTCATATTTTTCTCCATGATTAGTTTCATCATTTCCTCCTTGGGGCCTACATTCTCAGCCATTTCCTTAGCCTGTGGATCTTCAATGGTTGGGATTTTCAGTTGTTTCCTTAAGGATGGTATATCAACATTCTTCTTCTTGAAGAGTTCTTCTACTGCTTTGACATTGGATGGATCATATCCAATTTTCAATACCATTTCTTCTAGGGACTTGATCTTGTTATCCATAGCCAAGGAGGATATATTTTCCAGCTTGAGTTGAGACTAGACATTGTTTAAGGAGGCCTGCAACTTTGCAGCAATCATGGAGGTGTTTTCCAGGGTGGAGAAAATCATCTCCCCAATTTGTCTTTGCATATCCATCTGATCAGTTGGATGCACCTCTTTTATATCAAACTCAAACATTGAGTTCTTGTAATCATAAATTGTTTTGGGATGAGGCACCTGTGCCTACAAGAATGCCATGTGCATCCTTCCTTTTTATGTGTTGAAGGAAAAAAGTAACTTGTGTTGTGTTGTGGATGTTTGTTTCTAGAAATGTTCATAGGTGTTGTTGGTCAGCATCTCATTATTAGTCTTGATCAAGTTATATTTCTCAAAAATATTAAGTCTTGTAGCCTCTTGTGAGGACTTAGTTGACAATGCGGTATCGTTTTGTTTCTTTGATGAGGTAGTGGAAATCATTTGTTGGCTACCTAAGAAGAGTGATGAATGTGGTCCCTCCATAACTTTGGTGGATTGAGTTTCTTCTTCTCTAGACCTGTCAGTTGTATGGCTAGTCTTGGGCCTCTTCTTGTAGACTTGGAAGTCTTCAGCTGAGACTTCTGTGATTGAGAGAGATACGTATTTCCTAGTTCTCTTATTTGCTAGTACTTATGGAGTGTTGGTAGGAGAAAACTGTTGTTCAGTGTCTAGCAGAGTGTTTTTGTAGTGTCCCAAAGGCCGAGCCCCGTTACAGATCATGATATATGCAATGGATTATAAATGTGTTCTATAGGCTGGTGAGCCAAGTTTGGTATAAGCTGGAAGGCTTATGTGTTTGTTAGGCCAGGGAGCCTAAGAGTTGAAGGCCAGGAGCCTGTTGATGTACTTGTATGTATGCAGATCAATTAAAAAAATATAAACACCGCCAGTGCAGACCGACCACGATGAATGAGTGATGTGGGACTAAGCGTCCACATAGTGGGAAAGGAATTAGGGGTTGGAAGGTGGGAAAGGGGCTGAGTGTTGATCCTAAGGGCTAAGCCTAGGGGGCTTAGGCCTGGAATAATATTTTAATATTATTTCCAAAAAGAGCCATGTGCATATTATTTTATCCTAAGTTCCTGGCAAGGGAGGGAACGTGCAAGGGGATGCACGTTGTGGAACGCATGCAGTTCCCAGGGTGACAAGTGTCAACCCTGGAGCATGCAAATATAATCGCCGAGCTGAACCACGGTGGGGGGGATTCTCCATTCTGACCCGAACCTCTGAGCGTGGAACCGGTACGACCTCTGCCATATACCCTGGTTCATCTCTGAAAGCCGTAAAGCCTATGTTTGTCCTGAGGAAACCGTGTACACCCTGTTCAGAGCTGTGAGTCTGTGTTTGTTCTAGGCAAACCCGGGAGTGAATTCCCTGAATAGGAACCTTGTGTTGAACTCGAGTGGAAGAATCCTTTGTTGTTCGGGGAAAAGATGAGCTAGCCTGTGCGTGGAGCCCTGTTTCGAAATCATGTCCTTCAGATCATCCTGTGACTGTTGAACCGTTTTGGGAAGCCTTGGTCTGTGTTTCCCATGGCTTGTGGTGACCATGCAGTACTGGAATGCGTGAGGCTTGTTGGCCTATGAGCGACTCCTCCAGGTGAGAGAGTGCGCAGAGGGAGAAGAGAACTCCTGGAAGGAACCCTGTAGCTGCTACAAAGCCCGGAGACTTCCGGTCCGATCTGTACCTGTAACCCAAGGTAAGGGAGACTGGAAACCGTAGGACTGTCTAGGTGACAGAGAAGGTGCACTCTCCTGGGGTGGAACAGGCATGTGGGGAATGAGGGTCTGTGGGTAGTGAGAGTGGGATATTTCTGGGAGAGATTTCTTCCTGGTGGTTGTGTATGACTGTCTTCCCTGTAACCTCAGCCTAGCCTAGGATTCCTTGCCTTGGGGTGGAGCTCGATCCCAGATCGGGGGTGACCCGCTGTTGAGATGATGAACAGTGTGGTCTATGGTTGGGAGGTTCGTGGGAGGCCTGCACTTGGTTGGTGAATCCTACAGCTTCTAAAAGATAAGTATTCTGAATTATGCTTTAATCATGTTGAGCATGACCGTGATGTTTATGTATCATGTTTTCCGCTGTGTAAATGAATTACTATTGAATGTTATGGCTTGTTTAATTGTAGCAGCAACTTATATATTTCACTCTGATATTTAAGTGTGTTTAATTTCTTAAATTCATGTGCTTATATTTCTAGTATGAATTATGTAAAAATCCACGTATAGAATGGTAACTGAGAGGTTTGGAAACCTCGGTAGTGAAAGGGTACACTACAGTTTTCCTCCCACTCTGTATGGTTCATGAATTTCTCAACTTCAGGTTTAGGCACATGAGCATAGGGAGAAATCTTGTTCTTTAACCTGGTTTCTGCAATGATGCCATAGGGGTCATAGTGCCAAGGGAAAATTTGGCTGAACTTCATTTCCTTTAACAAATTGTTGGATTCTTCCCCTGCAACTCCACTGTTACGGATGAAAGAACCTATTTGACCTTGGATCCTGAGATGTTATTTTTTCTTGAAATCTACAAAGTGAATATCATCTGAATTTATCATCTATTTAATATATTCTAGAGCAAATATCCTGATAGAAAAATACTTTGGTAGCTTGTAAGGGGGTAATTCACATCCGTATATTCTGATTTCTATATGATCCTGGTAGAGGTACCAGTCCCCTGTTTTAGCTAGGTATGACAAGTGTAGAATTCTCTTAATTTCCTTGTTTATCCTTGGTTTTGTTCTTCCACTGAGAATGCATACCAATGGATGGTAGAATTGATCTATGAATTGTTTGAATTTGAAATTGGATGAGTTATTCCTCACTATGGATGTCCAAGAGGTCACAGGTTGAGGATTACCATCTTGTTCCAACTTCTGCTGGGAGAAGGAGAACTTGTCTGCTTGGAAAAAGAGGAACAGGTACACCAATATTGAAGAATACCTGAACATACCTTCTATAGAAAACTTGAACAGTTGTTCATGGATGTTGTCAGCTAGAAACTGATTGTAGTCAAACTATGTAGTAACCTTTTCCTCAGTAGAGAAAATGGATAGAAAAACTAGAATGGGTTCATCTATCCATTCATCTGAATAATATCCTTGGAGGAAACAAAGGGATGAGATGATATGATTACCTTTAATTGAGAAAATGGAGGAGTGATATGGGGGATTTTTCTTTGGTGATTGGGCATTTTCAGGTAATAATAGTTCAAATATATGATCTCTCTATGGGAAAGATATTTTCTAGTAAAGCTCGGTCAAAATTTCAATGGAAAATTGGGAAGTAGGATCATTGATGAGTATCTACAGAATATGATCTATCATTTGAGGGGTAATGGTGAAAATATTTTCTCCAAATGAAGAGACAATGGCCCTTTGGTCAGGAAGGTAGTTGGCTTGGAATTTCAGGGAAAATTCAGGAAAATGATACGTCTGGGGAAAAATATACAGTGGAAGGTTAGATTCCCAGAGCTCGATCTCGTCGCTCTGATCAATAAAAAAGTCCTTGATCCAGAAGTCTAATTTGAAGAAGTCGAATTCACACTTCGCCTCTACAATTAAATAGTCTTTGTCGTCTAGGGCAATATGATCCAGATTGACAGGAGGAGGGAGGAAAGGATTTTCTAGAATCTCAGAAAATTTGGATTTGGGTGCCATCATCAAATAGATACCTTCATATGAAAAAGGTGTAATATGTGTTTACCAGGATTTAATGGCGGTTTGTTGAATGTAAGTGTGATGGAGGTTGTCTGGAGAATGAGAAATGATAGCAACGACTGAGTCTGGATCGATGAACAGTGAACAATGGAGAAAATACGGGGTTAAAAGGTTGAAGGGGGTGTCCGTTATGGAGAGGATGGTGAGTTGGATAGCTAACGGTAATGGCCGAATGCATTGATTGGCCAACATACCTTTCAAGCATCATGTGAAGGGAATTTAATGGCCAATGGGTGGATGGGATGTTATGGGAGACAGGTGAGTAGAGGGTGATGTGTCGGCAGAGTAGTGGAGTATGACCTGTAGGCAGGGTAGTGGAGTGTGACATCGGATTACAGGGTAGAGTAGTGTGACGTCGGAGTGCGGAGGTGGTATGAATAAGCATTATGGAAGTTTATTCGGAGGGGGGGTAGGCGGTAAGAGGTAAGCAGTGAGGGGGGTGCGAGTTGATAGGAATTCGACATGTTATGAGGGGCCTGCCTTGGAAAAACAACAACTTGGACGCCCCCCCCACCGTTAAAGACATAAAGATCGAGGGGGGGTTCAATATTCCCTGTCAACCGTATATATGGTCGTGTTGGGGTCAGTTGTTCATATTAGCACAACCTTTAGCACAAAGAGACAAATTGTCATGATGCCACAAAACTTTGCATATAAGCATTTTATGGGTTTTTACAGCTTACCCTTTCTTCATTTTATCACCAAGGGGTCAAAAATACACCATTTGAGCTCAAATCAAAGGCATTTAATCAACCTTTCACAAATTTTATTTAAATAATACATTCTAACCTATATCCTAATCTAATTACCTAGCACCTTAACCAAGATTAAATTGTTGGGTTAAAAAAATACTCTAACCTAAGACATTTGACCAAGCTTAAATTGTTTGATCAAACTTATTCACTAACCTATCTAACTTGTCTAAGATTAGACTGTTTAACCAAGTTTATTCACTATCGTATCTGCATAAATTGAAAGAGCTTGATCATGGTTAGATAGTATGAATCAATCCAAATTATTCCATGGGTTTTTTAATCATTTTCTTTTCTATTTTTTTATACCCTCTTTTGATTTTTTGTATTTTCTTTCTTTTTCTTTTCTTTTATTTATTTTTCTTTTTCTTTTCTTTTATTTCTTTTTCTTTTTCTTTTCCTTCTTTCTTTTTCTTTTTCTTTTGTAAATCATTTGCAAAATAAAATATTATTTACAACATAATGTGACTAGAAGAAGGGATAATAATCACCAAGTGATCCTATGAATCATAGGGTTATAACATCGTACACATCGTCAGTCATCTCGTGAGAGATGGTGAGGGAACTTCAAATTTTGAAGATAGAGAACAATGTCTCCCTACCAGGGGTCAGATGATGAGACAATGAAAATGTGTTTGTTTGAAAATGAATCAACATGGATAACATCCTCATCCAATCGTGGGAAGTCAGATATTATCTCTGCAAATACTAGTGATTTCTTGGATTTCGTAGAAGTGAAATCGAGATCAAATTATTGTAAAATAACAATCCATTTATTATATTTCCCCCCTATGATATGCCTGGTAAGGACGTATTGAAATTGATTGACATCAGAAACCAGAGTAGTCTTGCAATAGAGTATATAATGACGTAATCGTTGGATTGTGTGAACGAAAGCCAACTCTAGCTTTTCAATATGAGAATAATTGAGCTCGGGATCAACTCAGTTTCAACTAAGATAGTGGATGACATGCTCATGGACATCATTATCCTCCTGAAACAAAACCATACCAATCATCCCCTCAGATGTGGTGACATAAAGCAAGTAATCCCTACTATAGTCAGGAGACTTTAGCAGAGGCATCGATACCAAGGATTTATTCATAGCGAAAAAGGATTCCTGGGCTATCTCATCCCAGATAAAAGGGGTTTCCTTCTTCAAAAGACACATTAAACCCTTAGTATTATTGGCATAGTTTACTATAAACCGATGTAAAAATTTATCTTTCCCCTATTAACCTTGAAGTTGTCCAATAGTGCACAGGGGAAGCAATTGAAGTATTGCCTCAACCTTTAACGGATCTACCATGATCCTGGTCTCAGAGACTAAAAAACCCAAAAGGCACCCACACTTAATGAAAAATATGCACTTATGAGGGTTCAACCGGATTCTATAATGATGACATCTTTCAAAAACTAGGTGAAGATACTTAGAATGATACACTCTCTTACGAGAGTGAGCAACAAGATTGTTAGGATAAGCTTCGACTATATGCTTAATATCGTGGAATGTGAAGGTCATAGCACGTTGGACGGTTTCTCCGTCATTTTTAAGGCCAAAAGGCCTCTTCCAGTATGTGAAAGTACCCCAAGGACAAATAAATTCCATCTTTTGTTGATCCTTGGGATTAATTTGAATTTGGTTATACCCTAAAAATCCATCCATGAGAGAAAACACTTTTCTTCCCTCATAGTTGTTGAGAACATGATCAATGAAAGGTGTCGGCAAGTTGTGTTTAGGACATGCTTTGTTCAGGTCATGAATGTCCATGCATACATGGATGGTTCCTTGCTTCTTATTCACAGGAACAGAATTGGATTCCCATTCAGTCAAGGGAACCAGGTAGATAAATCCAGCATTAAGTATTTATCTACCTCTACCTTAATAGTAGGGGCCTTCCAGGGATTGACAACTCTAAGACAATGTCGAATAGGATTAGCATATGGATAAGTTATAATCTCATGCTTGAAAATTCGAGGGTCGATTCTTGGCATCTCTTGATATGACCAAGAAAATACATATTGGAATTCCTTGAAGAGTTCGGTGTAGATGAGGATTTCTTCTGGCGAACAAC
This sequence comes from Picea engelmannii, assembly GCA_009831015.1. Taxonomy (NCBI): domain Eukaryota; kingdom Viridiplantae; phylum Streptophyta; class Pinopsida; order Pinales; family Pinaceae; genus Picea; species Picea engelmannii. The sequence continues at coordinate 1,366,718 of ML777598.1, read as the reverse complement.
CTGCACCGATGTGTACATTTTCAATCTTTCGAGGGGTACGAGAGATATCGATCATGATGGTAGGAGAAATACTCACCATATTTCCTTGGGCATAAATTCTGTGTGTATCAAGAGGAACTACGACGTGACTGACTATCTCACTCAAAGTATATCGAAAGTCATCTTGTTCGATTCTAGCAAGCTCTGGGAGAAAATAAGAGCAATGATGCATATCATCCCAAGGTTTTTCAGAACCATTCATTTCTTTGATGATAGCTTCATCTAAGGGAAAAGTCTCATCGAGGCAATCATGTGAGCAAGACAACAAAGTGTCCCACACGATCTTAAGAATAGGATCCTCCTCTTCCGTCGGTGAGGTAATAGGATCGAGATCGGTGGAAGAGTCAAGAATAGATTGATATGATATCTCCACTGTCGATAGTGGCATGGTCATTCCAACATGCGACTAACCTTCACAATACGTAGTCGAGGAAGGCAGGGTCCAAGGATTGTTAAAATAGGAAGTGCGGAAAGGAACAAACCTCTTGGACGAAATGGGTCTACTGGACATGGCGTAAACATGGTGAATCGGTTCCATGAATTCAAAGGTACATATAAAGGATGAATACATTCTGACACCAATATTATCATTTTTTAGCTGAGAGTTTTCGACCACGGGGATCGACGACCCAACGGATTCATTGGGGCTCGCATACGCAAAGGAAAACTAGTTGATCATCACAATCTTCCCATCATGAGGAAAACAAAGAGTGAGAAAGATGGACGATACAATGACGGTCATAGCATAAGTCCAATTGCTTCCTAGTAACAAGTTATAATCAAGGGGTGCATCAACCACCTCGACATCAACCTCTACCATGTTCCCACGTAATTGAATTGGAAATGAAGGAAAAATATCGTGAGGGCGGAAGGAATGACCTTCAAAAGCAGTTAACATGGTCAAATATTGAGAGTAAGTCAGAGAGCTGAGAGCTTTCCAACAGATCAGGGACATCACACATGTAGCAATGCCTTCATCAAAAACTGCACGTTTGATGGTATACTTGAAGTAACCCACGTGGATTTGGAACGCCACATGGTAAGGAAAGCAAGGCTTCACATATGTGATGACAAACTTGATAACTTTCGAGCCACTGGGGTCTAGATATCCTAATGCAGATAGCAAGGCATTTCTCTATGAAGGACATGTCTAGAGTACCTCCAGAGCCAACATCGCACAAGAGGTTTGACCCAGGTCCTCAATAATAGAGTAACTCTGGGAAGCTCTAGAATTTGGATTGTGGGTAGAGCGCTCTATTACTCCTTTTGGAATACGAGATGGTGGCTCTAGTTTTTCGATCTACAAAGGCTTCTCTGGAGGACGAGGAATATATTCTAGACCAGGTATAGTTTTTGAAGAATTGTAATCGTGAGACTGGGTGGATACATTAACCTGAGAATTGACCATATTGATGCACAAATGGTCACCATCTTGTGTCGGTGGATTTTGACCTCCATCAGCCACATTTCCGTCATTTGAGGTGCTCGATGCCATGTGTTGCCTATCTGGGAAAGGATTCATTAGCATGAAGAGCGGTAGAGATAAGATCCTTGCAGCTTCTGCAAGTTTGGGGCATAAGTGAGTAATATGATCATCTGTACAAAGATTACAGGGATATTTCACCTTACGCCTTTATTTTTTACCCTCACCAAAATTATTATTCGTCATCTCATTATTACCATTGTCCTTGGGTCTATTCTTATTCTTCCCACCCTTACGATTATTATTACTTTATTTATCCTTATTCCCTCCTAGTTGTTGGTTACTATTTGGGTCGGTCGATGACTACATGGAATGTACAGCCACTGCCTGAGTGGGATTGGAAGACACAGATGAAGTTGGCCCTCCTGCAGACTGGTTTAGAGACAACTCTTTCAAATGGCTTGTCATCGAGTCTGCGGATTTCACATTGGCGGAGCCTAGAATGCCATCGACATGAGGTCCGAGATTTTTTCTGGGGTCATAGTTTGACCTCGGTGCATCTAGAATAATCTGGTATAACATCCTAGACTGAGCATATATAATATCTAACTACTTGGATTTGAACATTGCTTCTTCCTCAGATGTAACCCTGAATGTAGCAACATCCTTCGAGATAAGAGGTTGCAAGGACTTAAGGAACCATTCTAACAGGAAATCTGGGCATATGCAGGTCTTGATAAACCTCTTCCATCTATGCCACTCCTATATGTGATCCGAGATATGAGAGCCTGTGTCATGGCATAACGTCGACATAATTTATAGGCCAACATCGTAACGAACTGGAAATTAGAAGTGGTTAAGGAAGACTAGAACCATATGACTAAAGGTCCCATATGCTCCCCTAGGTAGCTCGATATACCATTTTCCAGCAACCCCAATAAGGGTGCATTGAAATAATATTAACTGAATGGAATCGTCATTAATGGAATTCGAAGAGCACCATAGGTGAAAGGTGGCAACGTGATCACGAGGATCCTCGCCATTCTTACCTTCGAATTTAGGAATATTCGAAGGAATCTTGGTGGGGATGAGGGGCCATGTAGGATCATGAAACACATGTTCATTCATCAACTTAGACAATTCTGGCAGATTGAGCATGCCCATAAAAGGGAGACGGGGTTGCGTCATCTGGCCCCAAGCTCCCTGGAAAGATTGTGTTTGGGGAACTACAACCCATCCAGCGTTCTAGTAAGAACCATGGCCCTATCCGGGATTGTAAGACCATTCACCAGGCTGATTCATAAGAGTTTGGATGGGAATCATTCTGGTAGGAATGTTCTAATGGGGGTTATAAAAATGTCCTCCAGTCGGAGTGGCTCTGGGTTGGGGGTTGCCCAAGGTGTGAAACCGACCTCCTCGGGGTGAGAATCCGGAGGATAAAGGTGGATTCTTTAATACAAATTTTATGAGAAGAAAGAAATGAATACAGATTATTAACAGATGCTTAACAAAAAATAACAGAGATACAGTAAAACTAGTTTTCTATTCAACAAGGAAATAAGTTGAAACTATAAAATGCAGCGAAAACATGCTTGTTGGAATGTTGGCGGCTTATCTCTGAGAAAATATGTGACGATTTCACTCATTCACAAGAAGATGATTACAATGAGGCTCTGAAGGCCTTTTTACCATAAACAGGAGTGTCAAAAACTCTATACATCCAAAAACCTAACCCTAAGAGATGAAGCGCCAAAAGTCACGTGGGCCTCGTTTGGGTAAGTTAGTACATCAACTTCCCAGGGTCGTAACTTTTGCATACGATCTCCATTTTAGGCGTACGATAGCCCGTTGGAAATATATATCTAAGAAATAAAACTATTTCTAAAAATATGATGATGAAACTTTTGAATTAGAGGATACCCAAAAAAAACGTCGTTTATGGCCTCAAAACGACTCCAAAAGTTCAAGACCCGAAAAACTGCTAAAAATAGTAAATTACCAAAATTGCCAGAAAGCAGTTTTGAGCCAGATGGAAAAGGTAGGTGGCCACCGATATCCACCTGGATCAATCCTCCCTCCTTAGGAAGAAAGGGTCTCCATTGCGTTGATTTCCCCCATCAGATGAGGAAATTTGTGTTGAATTTGGCCCCGGGTGAGCCTCTTGCTTTGGTGCAGGAGTTGCCATGCTTTGACAACTCGATAAATATGGATCCTTTGTTGTCGAGTCCCCTTCATCTGTGTGGCCACAATATGATCATTGGATCTCTGTCATATGAAGTCAGGGTTGAGATCTGTTGGTTTCAGTTGTTGTGCTACGTCTGAGGTGTCTAATAATGGTGGGAAATAAAGCCGAAGGAGGTCCACGTTGAACACTGGGTGCAAGCTAAGGGAAGCAGGAATGTTGAACTCAAAAATATTATCCCCCACAGCCTTGGTGATGGTGTATGACCCATAACGGAGTGGTCAAAGATTCTGATAGGGTCATGTAAGGCGTTGTTTCTGCAAGTGCAACCAAACTTTGTCGCCCACCTTAAACTTATGTGGCACCCAATGTTGATCATGGTGCTTCTTGTACTTTTTATTGGACTTCTGTAGGATATCCTGAACCTGTTGGCGGATCTATTGGATCTGTTCAATGATATGGGTCTCTTTTTCAACTTGAGTTGGAGCAGGAGATGAGTCGGTCGAGGTGAATGCAAGGGGAAGTGCAACATCTATGGGACCCAATGGTTGGAATCCCACCCCCACCTGCAAGGGGCTATGGCCAGTTGAGCTATGCAGGGCTTAGTTGTAGCTATGTTGGACATAGGGAAGACTGTCATCCCATGTGTGAGAGTGCTTATAATTATACATGAACAAGATATCCATGATTATTCGATTTATGAATTCAGTTTGGCCATCTGTATGGGGGTGGAAGGCCGTGGATTTGGTGAGCTTGATGTCCAAAAATGACCAGAGGCTCAACAAGAATGTGCTGAGAAATAGACTATCTTGATCTGAGACAATGGTTTGTGGGATTCCAAAATGTACCCAGACTCGTTCACAGAGGAGCTTGGCAATGGCTTCTTCTGTGGGTAGAGGTCGTCCACAAAGACCCTAGATGTGGTTGTGATATTTCGCTCATTGCGAGAGAGAATCATGAAAAATACAAACTTCACCATCTAAGCGATGACCTTCCTGCATTTCTTGGCAGAGATCAAGGAAATAATACTAGGTGGGATTACCTCGGGTATCCTGTACAATTTCTTGTTCAAAGTAATAATAACACTACAAGGCCTAGACTCATATACAGCATGACGTTTCCATAAATAAGGTTGGCCCAAAATAACCTCACAAACTTTGAGAGGAGAAACATCACACAACACCTTGTCTTTGAAGGGCTTATTGTCGTATGACAGTCGACACTATTAGCTGACACAGAGATCACTTCCTTGGTGGAGCCATCCAATGGTGTAGGGTTGTGGGTGCGACATTTTCAATAGGGCCAACCACTTGACAACCTATGCTGAGATGAGGTTCTTCTTCCTACCGCTATCAATGATGAATTGTAGCAGGGTCCCATTAACCCACATTTGTGAATGGAAGAGTCACTCTCCTGCTTCTGGCTCATCTGGTTCATCAGGCTGGAGCTTGATGGTAGAAACGGTGGCACTGGGTTCCATGTCAATGATTTGTCTTCCCCTTTTTGGTTCTAACTCAGAGTCAGAACCCGCATATAATTCATAGGCTTTCACTTCGGCCACCAAAGACTTCTTTGAGCAGCAGTCAACAATGTTATGCCAAGGGCTCTTATGGAAGTTGCACCACTTCCTGGTATCTTTAATTGTCTTTCTGGTGTCCTTCTTTGCGTGCGGCTTCAACTAGTTGTCCTGATACTATCCATATTTTCTATGTCCTTTGTTCTATGTGTTGGGACTTCCATTTCCTGTCTTTTGCTGTGAGGGTTTCCCGGGCCCAAATTGTCGTATCTTTTGTTTGAGCTTCTACTTGGTTTTGACGGCATATTGGTAGGTAGCGCCCAAGGACGAGATGTCCAGAAATTCCATTTTGGTCTGGATGTATCTATACAGAGCACCATGATACTTGAGAACTAGATGTCTCTTTGAATGTTTGATACCCAACTTGGTGCGCAAGGTATGGAAGATATTTGTGAACTCTAGCACTGCTTGGTCTCTTTCTTGCCGCAGTGTGGTCCATTTGGTATACAAGTCGTCATAACTTCCAACAGGGTAGTATTTTTCCTTAATAAAATCCCTGAAGGATTCTCAGGTGGCCATGATTGTAAAGAATGAGGGTTCCTCTATTTCCTTTTTCTCGCAGAAAGTTTCCCACTAATCTTTAACATGGGAAATGACTTTGAGGAGCACAAAATTAATCTTTTCTATATTCGAAAAGTTATGGACAGAAAAAGACCCTTCTAGTAGATTCAACGACTTGTCTACACCATTGGTGTCTATATGACCTTCAAATACAGGAATATAGAAGTTTATTTGTACCTTGAAGGGGGCAACGCCTCTGCTCCAACAAGATGCGTTGCCTATTGGTAGACACCGAAATATTTGTGTGAAACTATCCATCATCTCGTTCCTATGTTGCATGAGGGATTTGTCAAGCAACATTTTGAAAGGATCTCTTGTCCCTTCATCTTTATTTTCTCTTTTCATGAGAGGTCACTTGGGCATGAAAGAGATTTGGTCCTCAAGAGAAACAAGCTCGATACCCAATTCTTTGTACTCTGACCTCGTTGGGGACATCCATTAAGATGACAAGGAGAATACTGCTCTAATACCATTGATCCAGATTTTATGAGCAGAAAGAAATGAGTACAGATTATTAACAGATGCTTAACACAGAATAACAAAGATACAATAAAATTGGTTTTCTATTCAACAAGGAAATATGTTGAAACTGTAAAATGAAGTGAAAAATGAGCTTGTTGGAATGGTAGCGACTTATCTCTGAGAAGCGATGTGACAGTTGCACTCATTCGCAAGAAGATGATTACATTTAGGCTCTGAAGGCATTTTTACCATAAATAGGAGTGTCAAAATCCCTAGACATCCAAAAACCTAACCCTAGGAGATGAAGCGCCAAAAGTCATGTCGGCCCCGTTTGCGTAAGTCAGTACATCAACTTCACGAGGTCGTAACTTTTGCATACGATCTTCGTTTTAGGGGTGCGATAGCCCATTGGAAATATCTATCCGAGGAATACAAATATTGATAAAAATTTCATGTTGAATTTTTTATTGGAAGATACCCAAATAAATGCCATTTAGGGCCTCAAAATGGCTCTGGAAGTTCAGGACCTGAAAAATTGCTAAAAATAGTAAATTACCAAAATTGCTAGAAAGTTGTTTTGAGCCAGTTGGAAAATGTGGGTGGACACTGATGTCCACTTGGATCATTATTGATGCCAAACACGTTGGTCAGAATCAACACTGAGGAGCTGAGGGTATAGGACAAAACTTGAGTAGAAGCTTGTTTGTTAGGTTGGTTGCTCCACCCAGAAGCAACAGGATTAGACCTGGGGTTAAAATAAGGAATGGCTCCCATAGTAGGATTCGATTGAGGGATCTGAGAGACACCAAATGAGAATGGATTATAAGGAGGAGTTGTGCCCCCAAGTACAATTCTAGCATTAGGTTCGGTAGTTGGGATAGAGTTTGAAAACTGTGAGGTAAAATTTAACATACCATAGGAAAAAGGACTAGAGGCCATAGGGATGGAGTGAACATTATAGCTCGGTGAGTGACCAAGATACCCAAATGGGTTCATGGAAATAGGTTAAACATTCACTATAGGATGGGAAACAATGATGATAGGTTCCTCTGACACTACAACCATTGTGGCTGCAGGAGTCGAAGGGGTGCCATTAACTATAGTAGTTGTGGGAGTCGAGGGGCTCCCAATATTTTGATGACTCAGTTCAGTACTCATCCTTGTAGAATCACAAGTATGAAAAGTGGAGGTGTGTGTACCACATCTAATAACTCTACACCTTTTAGAAGGAAAACATTTGAAATATGGTGGTAATTGTAACAAGCGGCGAGACCGACGGGGATGTTGGTTCGATTCCATGATGAATCAAGATATAAAAACAAATCCTAAGGTCAACTAGTAATAAAATAGCACACCAAAAATAATCAAACGACTAATATGCACACAAACAGAATAAAGTGTCTAAAAGGGGCCTCCCTCCCTAAAGTAGGTATGCCTCACCCAAGAGGGGCCTAAGACTCCCTGGTAAATATCAGAGGTAACACAATAAATTATAAGGGCCCTCATGGGCTTAAAAATTAGTGGGTTAGATCCCCCCGAAGAGGTAATCCTCCATATAGGTTGTGTGTTGTCTGACCCTTATCTGACCCAGGGTACCTATAGAATAACCCCTTCAAGTAACCTATGTGGCACCTAAGTCAAACAACTAAGAAACCACTGTATAACCGATGCACAAGCGAACATTCATAAGTCAGGTCCACCATATGGGCAGGGTAGCAAAGCCCGAAACATTGAAAGCACCGCCTCTCATGGAGGTAAGGGAACTAACAAGATCTGCATATACGACTAGATCCCCATAAATATCTCTAACCCTAAGAAGGTATTGGGGGGATATCCCTTCAACCAACCTCACTCGACCTCATGATTAACTCAGGTGTAAGAAGAGCCTCCTGATATTACCGATTATATAGTGGATTTCTCCACTCCCTTAGTCAGGCACATATGTTGATTTGATAGCCTTGGATAAGTTTACTCACAAATCCTATTCCAAGTCACTAAATCCTAATCTAGTTTGTGCACCCTAGAAAACAAAATCATTACTAATCAATTTTAAATTATAGTGTTAATTTGAATGACCATCCTTACTCAAAAGGTGCGGTCGTGAAACTATTGATGTTATGACTCAGCAAGTAAAGTAAGCGAATATGAAATAATGCAAATTCCTAACTTCAATTTCTAATAAATGATATGCTTCCTAAAAATGCAACATTCAATTCAATTCTGCAATTTTGAATAAAAATGCAATCTTTCTTTACATGCACTAAGATAAATGAAAAAGATTCCAAAGATCAAAATGACAATCAATGTAAAATGCCTAATATTTTTGTATTTTCAATATAAGAAAGACGAAAATGCATGGAATGAACAATAGTTTGATATATAGACTCTATTGTGTATAGAAAGAGACAACTCAAGTAGGATACCAAGGAGGAAAACACCCAACCCAATGTAAAAGGACAATCAAAATGAAAAGATGATGAGAAAGGAACTGCCCAAAAATTCAACGAAAGACAGGTTTCTTGTCATCCCACAGACACTTAACAGTCACTACAGAGACCCAAGAAGACACAGCAATCACCAAAACCTACCCAACAACCACCAAACCCAACAAACAAGTAAAATAGGTTGATGTACACGACTGTTCAAGGGAACAACACATATGTACGTAGCTTGTAGGACAACATGCATATATATGTGACTGTCGAGCAAAAACCCACGTATATGTGTCAAAAACAGAGCTAGGATCAGGAGAAGCAGGGATGATTTTAGGGGCTAAATTTCGCTCATGGGCTAATTTTCCATGGTTTTTCCAAAAATGAAATTCGTTATTTTAAAAATGATTCACCCAAATTCTATAGGATACAATTATTTTATCTTAAAAATCGTTATAATTTTATAAAAACTATATAAAATCCTTAGAAATTTGAATATTTTTACAAAAATATCGCCAATCATTTATAGTTGGCATATGATGGATTAGTAAGATTCACCAAGGTTTCTACATTTTAAAATAAATTCCCATCCTTAAAATC
>ML777598.1:1334066-1351225 GCA_009831015.1 Picea engelmannii | reverse complement strand
AAAATGGAATGACAAGCACTATCCATCTAGGATAGTTTCACCAACAATTTCCTTGATCTTCATCTCATTATTCCACATACAAGCATGGGTCCTCCAACCATTCTTCTAGGATAACTCAATCCGTAAAGCATCTTCCCATGAGGGATTTCAGCATAAGGGGACCACTTTGGAGTTCATCCATTTGTGCACCTTATCAATCATGATAAGAAAATAATGAGAGAAAGGGTCCTCCAACCATTCTTCTAGGATAACTAAATCCGCAAAGCATCTTCCCCTAGGGGATTTCACCATAAGGGGACCACTTTGAAGTTCATCCATTTGTTCACCTTATCAATCATGATAAGACAATAATGAGTCATCTATACATTTTTCCAACAATGCATCATATACCAATGAAACCACAACAATCCATCTTCATCATATCAATGACAACTCATTGATACATCTTCATCATATCAATGACAACTCATTGATCCATCTTCATCTATGAATTCTCATCAAGGAAAATACATATTATATTACATCAATCATCAATAAATCAATCCTTTCACATCAATCAATCACTTGACATAAATCAATGACATCAATCAATCAAACCATTGGCATCAATGACAACATGATCCAACAAATTGTACGAGAAAAGAGTATTTTTATTAAGATATGATCAACATAAGTGAATAAGTTATAGACTTATGTGTCGGCAAGGTTTAGAACTGAAAAGCTAAGTTTCTTCCAGCTGGGCCTCCACCACTTCAATCCTCCACCAAAGGAAAGCTCATGTAAGAGAGACAATGTAGTTCTCACTCACTAAGGGAAGAGCTTGGGGGTTGAACATTGTGTTTAGAATTAAAGGATGAAATATCAGCTGTAGTAATTCCAACTGTAGAAAAGTGTGTTAAAGGAGTTCAAATGAATTAGGTCACCTTCTTGGTGAACCATTTCTTGCAGGATTACATTGAATCCCAGGAAAAAGGAACGAAATTCCATTGTGCATGGTTGTTGATTTTGATTATGTTGGTTGGTTGGAAAGAACCAGGGTATTATCATCACATGCACACATCAGGAATAAGCAATTTGGACGGAATATATTGCAACTTATGGCATACAAATATTAATAGAAGATGAAATGACATTAATGCCACATTTTATGTATACTTGGACAATATCACACATCTAGTTGCACACACACTGCACATATCAGTAGAGATGGTAACAACATATACGGATATCACACATTTTAAATCATGCATGCATTTCATATGTGTGGGCCAAGAAGAACCCAATGCACCAATGGTTTCCTACCAATGATAGGTTAACCATAGAGGTCGTATGTTTGATTGTAAATGAATGGGAAGAAGAATGGAAAATACCAACATAGAAAACAGGGAAAACAGAAGAGGAATAAGAGCATGATAAAAGTCATGAGGAACTATATGAAGAGCAAGGGAATGAGAAAAAAAATGGCACAGGAGATATGTCTGGCCCATCCAAAACTAAAAAGCAGTAGTTGATCCCCGCAACAGGGGAAAAAAGGAAGGAAAAGGGGAAAGAACCTGCAGGAGGGGAATGTAAGAAGAAAAAAATGCATAGAGAAAGCTCAGTGTATGCATTGAATGGTGATGATATGGACTGCATAGGATACCTAGTACTGGATGTCGCAGAATAAATAATGGAGGAAGTCTCCTGGAAACAAGAAGAAGAACAACAAAGAGTGTAGGATCAATTGGTAGCACTCCAGCATATGTTGGAAGTAGAAAACATCACCAAAGAGAGCATAATCGAGGGAGGACCGTCTATTATTCCAGTAAAAGAACTAGAAATTGCACATCCGGTCCTTACCTAGTTAGAAACCGGACAAAACATGCTACATCTTGAGATAGATGCATTGGAATTTCTGATGATCAAATTGCAACAACAAGTGACTACACTAGGACATATGAACCTAGTTGTAACAAGGATGCCAATACAAAAGCTACAAGAGTTGTAGAAAGGATTACTGCAAGAGATTAAGAAAAGAGGAGAGGAAGAAGAAAAAGAACTGATAAAAATGATGGATGAAAGATATTATCTACAACAATAGTATGGCATTTCACTTTAACAAAAGAAGGAAGTTGAAGGCCAAGTGGTGAAGTTCATGAAGGACAAAACCACGACTGATGAAAGGGTGAAGAAATTCCTTAAGTAAAAGGACAAAGTTGAAGGTATAGTGCAGAAAAACCAAGCACCTATCGAAAAATTACACAAGGCCATTCCAAAAGTCCCCGTAGTAGTAGAAGCTACTATGGAGGAAAAGGTGTTAAATATCGATGAAGTCATCAAGGGATTTAGAGCAAAGATTGAGGACTTACAATTTTGGAGCATGCCTGGAACACCACCGGAAGTACGAGAAGGCATGGAGAGAATGGTGATGATAACAGTCACCAAAATCAAGAAATCAGAGGAAAACTGCACCAAACTTTGCAAGGAGAGCGTGTAGATATGGAGAGAGTTAGTAGAGGATCCTGAGATGAAGGCTATGAAATCCCGATTAAGAGAATCATAAGAAAGGGCACAACCAGATTCAGATAAGATAACTACTCTTCCACTAGAAGAACATATGAAAACCATTTTGGCTCAAAAGAAGTCATACTTAGAATTACAGAAGATGACGGATCAAACAAATATTCTTCAACAATAATTGGGACCACTGCAGGAAGAAGTGGTGAGGATAATAGGGAAACTGACCACTGTGTAGGGAATCGTCAAACATGCAACATATGAAGACGAGGAGAACCGTGTATCCTTGATTGCATAGGGGGTCGAGGAGATCTCAGAAATAGAGGCCACAATAATCAAAGAAGTGGAGGGACAAAAGGAAACCTCCCAAAATTTCATTGCAGCATGGAAGAGCGGGAAACAGGCCTGAGTGGCTCGGGACGAGCCACAGGTGAGTGTTGGGGGCCTGTTGGACAAATAGTTTTGGGATGTAATTTTGGTAAAACTCCTAAGTATATAAGAAATTTGTAGGAGAAGAAGGAGGATTAGGGATTTCATCGCTGAGGTGCATCCAGGAGGACAAGGAGCAGCGGAAGCACACCCAGAAGTAAAGCGCACAATAAATAGACAATAAACACGATAATAAAGTAGATAAATAAAGTAGGATAAGAATGTGGGAAAAGAGGAACGATGACAGATCGACATACTAAATATGGAAGGATGTGCAAAAGAAGGAAAGAACAAGAAGTCAAAGTGAAAAATCAACATGCATATGGAAAATCAAGAGAAAGAAGTTGAATAGCCAGTTTGCTAGAGTTTTCATGCAATGTAATAGGGTTTTGGGACGAACCAAGTATGGTTTTAAGCCATAGATTGTATGTGTAAATATGTAACGAGTTCGAAGAATAGGGGTTCCTCCATGTGATTATTCTTGAGCAGTATTGTGGAGTCTATTCCAAGTTGTCATGAGTTCTTTCCTGTAAGAAGAGTGATAGGATAGTCTGTAAAAGAGAGGAATCCTTATCTGAATGTAAGAGATAATGCAGAGAGAGAGAGAGAGATGTTTTCACTGTAGAGCATCTAGGATAGGAGGGAATAAATATAATCATGATATATCATTGTAAGCACAGTGCGCAAGCCATAAGAAATTGAAGAACGCATAATAAAAAAGCCATTTGTTGTGGACATAGCCCAGAGTTGGGTGAACTACGTTAAATCTTTTGTTACATGTATGTTATATGAATGTTCATGGATTTTGTTTTATGCTTATTAGATTTGATATGTGTTTTGCATATCCATTGCACAATAATAATGAATGTTATAGTAATGGGTTATGTGTTAAATTGGAATCAATTGATGGTATGAATCTGAATCACTAAGTAGTTAATAGCGAAGAAAGACAAAACTACGTGCAAAAAACTAATAAGGAAGAATGAACAAAATGGTCACCTCCCATTCCCTCACTAATGCAGAAACCCAATTCTTGCAGTCCCAATAGATACCTTAGGTGATACTTCATCTTCGCAAGTAGGTGATTCTGAAAGGGTCGATGTCTAGTGTGATTTGTTGGTAAAAGATAACTCGAACCTAGGGTCTTACAAACTGCACGCAGTGCCAACAACCATCAATATAAGCATTCCATATCTAGATAGAGGATACCTATGTGGAGTTTCAATAGTTCATATTTTATGGAATGAAGTGAAAAGTAGTGCTCCATTCAGTCAACCCAACTAGTTGGATCTAACCCATCCAACTTATTCAAATAAAATTTATGAAAGTGGGGCATCATATTGTGGGAATGATTAAAAAATGATAAGTTATGATTGAGACCTTCTTCCTCAATGTTATTACTCTTATGGTAGGATTCACCAAATTATTTGTCACCCTCCGCAACCTTACCCTTCAACTTCACAATTTGATTAAAACAAAGGTTGACTTGTGCAGTGAGGGAAGACATATTGGTTTCCATTTTGTTAATTGATTAGAAGAGAAGCTCCACCATATTTTGTACTTTGTCCATGGTTGACATGTTTTGGGAGTTTGGAATGGTTCCACAGGGTCCACCTAAGAGTTTAGCCAAGCATTATCCTAACACTATTAGTGTCCCAAGAGGAATTTTTTAAGAGGGGCCACAAGCAATGGTACTAAAAGGTCCTCAAAATTGTTTTTAGGTGTTCTAGAGTGACACCACAATGATTAAAGTTGGATAAGGATTTTTTTTATCTAGGTCTTGTGCAATGGTGTTGGTGAGCCCCAATCTTTTTTTCTTTTCAATATAGGGGGAGTGTTACTCCCTACTGTGTATTACTCACTAATGAAATTCCCAAATTTATGATATTAATAAATGTGTAACAATTTTGTTTCCTATTTTGTAGAATCTTGGGTTCATAGGAAAATCCCCGTATTTGTAAGGTCTTATGGTTATAGGACTATCAAATTATACAAATCTCTAATATACTATAGTTTTTCCAACAATAATACTAAACTAATATTTCACAACACCAACTAAGGAGGATATATTGTACCCTTATTTGTACTACCTAGTTCCTTTGTATGTTAGAGTGATATATTAGAGTGTTGTTCTCGACATACTATAGTAATAGCATGGCCAACAAGATTATTTCAAGTTGGTTTCAAGTGAACCTAGGTGGCTTCCAATATACTCGAAGGTACATGGAAGACAATTCCATATATATATGTTGTCTAATGTGATGCTACTCAAAGAGGTACTGATAGAAGTTACAAGGGTGTCCAACCAAGTCACGCTTCATGTATTCTTCCACAACTTTAAGTTTTCCCACTAAATGATATATCTATATGTTATTTAAAGATGTTAGAACCTATTTCTAGCCTTTAAAAACTCCTCTAAAATTTGGAACATCTTTTAGCACATGAAAGTGCTCTAATACCACTTGTGGTGTTCTCTATTAGTTGAAATAAAATATTTAAAGTAAAATGGACATAATGTAGCTACATAAATCATTTAAACAAAGTAAGATATATGAAAATATAGTTGAGGAAATAAAATAACAGAACTAGAATGTGAAAATAACATCGTAAGATAAATTTTATTGATATTTAGAATTAAATGCAATGTTCACTTACCTCTTTGATGGGACAACCTTTAAAATGAGTATACATCCAAATATAATAATATTCACTTGACAACTAATTATATAGGTTCTACTACTATATATAATTTCTAATTCATTGAAAACCCTAACCACCTAATGGACCTCCATTAATGAGGCCTCAACCACTAACAAGTGGACCTTTTTAATGAGTCCACATACATTTATATATTTCACACTCTACTACCTCATTGGGAATTATTTAATAAAGATGGCCCATAATACATTACATAACAAACTATTCCACTAATAATTGGATTTAGGGTGGGACCCTAACACTACATGATATGGTACATCTCATCTTGAATTCTAGGAATTCCATTATACCTTGACTCTATCGAACCTTCCCCTTTTGATATCAACATATTCATTCTAGGGGATTGGTTTAGAGGATTTGTGTACATTGGCCCCATTTACATCATTGGTGGCTTGGTGGATCAACATAAACCAAGAAGGGAGGGTAATTATGGCTCCTTAAATTGGATGTTTATTGCATGCTAGACTTCAAATCCTTATCTCACCATTCAGAGTCATACACATCAAAGGTCTTAGTGTTCTAGTTCCCATTCAAGAAACTAAACATGTAAGTCTTTTCTAGTCCTTTTTAAGACCCTAGGTGGAAGTTTCCATTTAGGTATCTTTCTATGTGTTCTTCCTAGTGTTGGATCAAGTTTTTCTAACTCCGATTGTACATATTGAGATGTGTTTGTCTTTAGTCAATAGTTTTCGAGCCTCCGGTTTTACGTTTCATGTAGTCATGTATTTCTATATTGTAGGCCCCTTTTGTTGTTTGACAAGGCTTTTGTGCTTATTCACCACCGCCAAGGCACTGATGTTCCTTCATATGTGTTTAGGCAAGATATAGCATTGATTATTTTTGTGTACTATTGATCTAGCCCCATGGTTCCATCATCCCATATTATATTGTATAATGACATTTTTACAAACATTAATATGGCACCTTGTTAATATTGAGGTCATGTATACACCTTACCTCATGCTTCTTGTTTTGTAGGTGATTCTCCTTACTCATCCATGGGTGGTCCTCCCTCTCTTTGAATTCTCTCCTCCATATATAGTCCATTTGATGTAGGAGCATTGTTGGAAAGCACGCAGAGGTGGGACCACCAGACACATGACATTTCCCCCGAAACTTCAAAACGTGACAATTCAACTGATTTCGGGATCCACCTCCATCCAATGCCGAAATTCATTTTCAAAGGCACACTTGAACCGACACCAGATTTTCCCTTTGTAGCAAGTTTTTGAATTTGTAAACAGAGCCGAAGATCCCACTTCATCTTTGGAAAGCGATTGATATAGGATAGCATAGGATAAGATTTAGAGTAGGCAAGTAGCCGGAAGAGACCCTAGGAGATATTTTGAGTTATGTAAAGCTTGTAAGAAGTTAGAGTAGAGAGGAGAAGAAAGGAGAGTAAGGAGAAGCAAGAAGAAGGGGAGCTGAGAGAGACCTGTGTTAGAGAAGAAACCCTCAGTTATGAAACGACTGTAATCTCTGTGTATTTTGTGGCCAATGGGAATTTTCATGAATAGAACAGAATGGAAAAATTGATCCAAAGGTGTTGTGTTTGGACTACATGTATTTTCCTACTATTTTCTTTTTTATAAGAAAGTGGGTGGAGCTATGAGTTGTTTTTCCAGTTTCAATTGTTTCTCTTCATTTAGAGCTCTGAAAGGAGTGCATCGAGCCGAGGGAACGTAGTGGAATTTTTTTTCTCCTTACCGAGATCTCTGCAAGGTGTGCATTGAGCCAGAGGGAGAAAACACCTCATCCTGAAACTCGTTTTCTGGAAGGAGTGAGGATTTGGGTCTTCACAAAACTCAGAAAAGTTTCTAAGTCGAAGTCGAGGAAATCTCAGGAGCAAGAACGTCGTCAAGCGTTGGATCCTGGTTAAGATCCCCACAGGTCGTCTGATCTGAAGGAAGGAGTGCAGACTTTAACCCTCTAGACATCCAGGAGCAGAATCTTGAGATTTGAACGGGCAGTGGAGAGTCCACGAGGAGGAATAATGAAATCTCATGGACCATTGGATCAGGAGGAGTTGCGAGGAGATTAACAACGAGAATTCATTGACGTTCATTTCGGGACTTCGAGTATCGGGAGGTGGAAAGACAAGAGTTATGTCTTTCAAAATCCCGAATCAAAAAATCACGAAATCACGATTCACTGAGGGCTGCCAAACCTAGAATGATTTGGATCGTTGGTTCATTTCCGGACTTTGGGTACCAGGAAGTGGAGAGACAGAGGTTCTGCCCCATCAGAACCCTGAATCATGAAATTACGAAATTGCGATTCGACGAGAGCCGTTGGTCTCAGGGGTTGTCGTGAGTTGTTGATTAAGCACCAAGGCACTTCGACGTTTTGAATTTTCACTATTTTGGATTTTTGGCTACCAGAGATCCTAAGGAGTAAGGACATCCCTTGCGTCCTGATTTCGTGAAATGTGAAATCCTGAAGAGGAAATTACCAGGACATTTTATTTCGACATTTCGGGCACCGGAGGTTCTAAGGAGCAGGAGCTCACATGGCGCCTAGATTTCGTGAAATGCAAAATCCCAAAGGTAAATGCGCTGGGACGTTTTGACTTCCGTCATTTCAGATTTTTTGGCTTTTTGGAGACTGGGAACTCTAAAGGACAGAGACACCCTTTGCATCTCAATTTCGCAAAGTGTGAAATCTTGAAAAGGGAAAAGGAAATAGTCATTTCATCTTTTCGGAGACCAGGAACTCCAAAGGATAGAGGCACCCTTTGCATCTCGATTTCGCGAAGGGAAAAATCCCAAAAATAAAAAGGCACGAGTATTTCAGTCTTTCGGTGACCGGGAATCCTAAGGAGAAAGGATATTCATTGCATCTGGATTTCTTGAAATGTGAAATCTTGAAGAAGTGAGCACCAGGCCATCTCGGCATTTTGGCTATCGAGAGTTAGGGAGATGAGGAGATGGGATGCTTGATCCATGGAGGCCCAATCCCCTATTAGCACCTTTCAACTTGGCGCTTGGTCACAGCCCTTGGTCGTTTGTTGTGGGAGCTTATGGTTGGTGCCGAAGAAAAAACAACCAACGAAACTTTTGTAGGTGACCTGTGTATTCATCCGAGAGGTTCTAGGTTGGAACCCGAAGAGTCGTTTCGACTCCAGAAGTGGAAGATCCTGACCACGAGGTCGGTCATCCCTTAGGAGGGATAGGGGGTCTGCATCAAGTGGTATCAGAGAACAATTTTTATCTGTAGATTTCAGGTGAAGGGAGAAAAAGAAGGAGATAGAAAAACCTCGAAGTTGTACTCTGTGGGCGACAGACAGTCAACACCATGCTACCAAGAAGACGAGATCTGCCTCTAGGAAACCATGCTATATAAATGGATATGCGAGAACTTCGTGCTCGATTAGAGACCATGGACGCATCACAGAGGAGGGCACCTAACGCTGGAGATGTTAGTGATGCAGAAAGTGAAGAATCTGAAGTTGAAGAAGCTGCAGGAGAGGACGTTGCAGAAGAATGGTTGTTGAGAGAAGTTTCTAGATTGGGAGGTAGAGCTAAGATAGAGGTTCCCATGTATGAGGGGAATCTAGATGCAGTAGAACTGTTGGACTGGATAAGGTCCATGGACAAGCACTTCGATTATGAATATGTCAATGAGGAGAAAAATGCGAAGCAGGCAGTCACCAGGCTAAAACGGCATGCAACACTGTGGTGGGATGAACTGCAGGATGAGAGAAGAAGTAAGGGTAAACATAGGATAAAGATTTGCGACAGGATGGTAGCCAAACTGAAGGCTAAGTTCATACCCAAGGACTACCAAATATATCTGTTCAGGAAGCTACAGAACCTGAGATAGAAGGGGATGATAGTCAAGGAGTACACTGAAGAGTTCTACAGGCTAAACATCAGAATTGGGCAAAGGGAGAGAAACAAAGAAAATTTCGCCAGATATGTAAATGGATTGAGATATGAAATCCAGGATGAACTAAGCATGATGTCAGTAAATACTATGGAGGATGCTTATCAGTTTGCACTGAAGGCAAAGGAGAAGCTGGCCAGAAAACAGAACCAGTGTGGAAGAGGCAAAAGTTCGGTCCCGAGCAAGAACAAGGGGTTCAACCGAGACAGAGCACATCATTCTAAGGAGGAGGCTGAGAAACCCCACAATCACTCTGAACAAGGAGGAAGTTCACGAGGAAGACAGAATGGGGGAAGAAACTCTTCTAGAGGAAGAGGTAGAGGAGGAGTAATGTGCTATAACTGTGGGAAGATAGGGCACATGTCTTGGGAATGCCTCGAGAAGAAAAAAGAAGGAGGAGAAGCTCACATTTCAGAAGCACAATGAAGAGATGTTGAAGCAGAGGGAGCAGAGGATGGAGCATCCCTGATCTTGAGAAAAGTTCTTTTAAAACCAGAGGAAGAAATTGAGAAGCCAGTGCAAAGAAATAGTCTCTTTAGGACAACTTGCAAGACCAAGGACACAGTCTGGAAGTTGATCATTGACAGTGGGAGTACTAACAACCTGGTATCCACAGAGATGGTGGAGAAACTGGAGCTGAATACGATTGTACATCCAAGGCCAAACAAAGTCTCATGGTTGCAAAAAGGACACCAAGTAATGATTACTAAACAATGCCTGGTTGAAATTAAGATAGGAGGATATAAAGATGAAATCCAATGTGATGTAATTCCCATGGACGTATGCCACATTTTGTTGGGGAGACCATGGAAATATGACAGAAATGTCATTCATGATGGGAGGAAGAATATGTACATGTTGGAGAAAATTTGTAGGACGCATATGTTGTTGCCAATAGAGGAGAAGAAAGAGAAGGAGGAAGCCAACACAAGCATACTTCTCATGAGTGGGAAGGAACTCCTGAAAGAAGTCAAGGGAGAACAAGAGATGCAGTTCATTGTGGTGAGGAAGCCCAGAGTCATCCTTACAAGTACATCAGTAGACGGTTTTCCTGAAGAAGTTCAGGAGTTGCTGGATAATTTTATGGATATAGTGGTGGATGAGTTGTTGAACTCATTTCCACCCATCAGGAGTATCAGTCATCACATTGACTTGATACTAGGAGCGAGCCTACCAAACAAGGCAGCGTACAGATTGACACCTCGGGAGAATGAGGAGGTAAGAAACCAAGTTTGAGCCCATGCATAGTACCAACTATGTTTATCTCAAAGAAAGATGGAGGATGGAGAATGTGCACAAACTCGAGAGCCATCAACAAGATCACCATCAGGTACATATTCCCTTTACCGAGAATGGATGATTTAATGGACTGCTTAAGTGGAGCAATTTTTTTTTCTAAAATAGATCTGAAAAGTGGATATCACCATATTAGGATGAGAGAAGGTGATGAATGGAAAACAACCTTTAAAACTAATGAAGGCCTGTATGAGTGGTTGGTTATGCCATTTAGCTTAACGAACGCCCCAAGTACTTTTATGAGGTTGATGAACGAAATTCTAAAGGATTTCATTGGCAAGTTTGTGGTTGTATATCTGGACGATATATTGATCTTTAGCAAGACTAAAGAGGAGCATTTGAGGCACCTAACACTAGTGATGAGGAGGCTACAGCAGGAGAGGTTGTTGTTCAATCTGAATAAGTCCTCTTTTATGAAGACAAAGCTCATTTATTTGGGTTTTGTGATATCCTCGAATGAATTGAAGATGGATTCAGAGAAGGTGAAAGCGATAAGAGAATGGCTGTCAGCAAGGAACATGTTTAAGGTATGGAGATTTCATGGTTTAGCGAGTTTTTACAGAAAGTTCATTAGAGACTTCAGTGGGATTTGTGCACCAATGATGAATACAGTGAAGAAATGGCACAAGTCTTTTAAATGGATAGAGGAGGCTGAAAGGAGCTTCAATATACTGAAGGAGAAGATAACAGAATGACCGATTCTGATCTTGCCGAATTTTGGGAAGACATTTCAGGTAAGCTGTGATGCAAGTGGAGTTGCAATAGGAGTTGTTTTGAGTCAGTATAACAGACTTGTTGCCTATTTCAGTGAGAAGATGAATGAGACTAAGAGTAAATACTCCACATATGACAAGGAGTTTTATGCCATCATTCAAGCATTGAAGAAATGGATACATTATCTTATCCTGAAGGAGTCTGTCTTGTATAGCGATAACCAAGCTTTACAATTCGTAACCCGACAAGAAAAACTAAATCAAAGGCATGCAAAATGGGTTGAGTTTATGCAAAATTTTACTTTTGTCATAAAACATATTGTTGGGAATGCTAACAAGGTTGTTGATGCATTAACCAGGATATGTTTAATTCTGCAGGAATTCTAGGTGGAGACCTTGGGGTTTGAGCACCTCAAGGATATGTATTGTGATGATGCATATTTCAAGGAGGCCTACGAAGCATGTACAAACCCTGTACTGAGAGATAGAAGTCAGTGGACAGAGTATATGGTTCAAGAAGGGTTGTTGTTCAAAGGAAACCAATTGTGCATACCACGATGTTTAATGAGAGACAATCTTCTCAAGGAGAAGCATAGTCGAGGGTTGGCTAGACACTTTGGCCATGATAAAACATTTGCACAGTTGAGAAGTTCGTACTACTGTCCAGGTGTGAGAACAAAGGTGATAAATTTTGTGAAAAAATGTAGGATCTGTCAACACGTAAAGGGGAAAATATAGAACACTATATTGTATCAACCATTTCCAATACCAGAGAGGCCTTAGGAGGCAATAAGCATGGATTTCATGTTGGGGTTGCCAAGAACACAAAGGAGAGTTGATTCCATATTTTTGGTGGTAGATAGGTTTTCAAAGATGGCACATTTCATCCCATGCCAGAAGACCAATGATGCAACACATGTTGCAAATCTGTTTTTCAGAGAAGTTGTAAGACTTCACAACCAACCCAGGAGCATTGTCTCAGATCGAGACACAAAGTTTGTTGGTCACTTTTGGAGGATGTTGTGGAAGAAGATGGGGATAGAATTGTCCTTCAACTCAACTTATCACCCTCAAACAAATGGGCAGACTGAGGTGGTAAATAGAAGTTTGGGGAATCTATTGAGAAGTCTGGTTACTGAACATCATAACTAGTGGGATCAGATTCTGAAACAAGCATAATTTGCATACAANTCCTTCAACTCAACTTATCACCCTCAAACAAATGGGCAGACTGAGGTGGTAAATAGAAGTTTGGGGAATCTATTGAGAAGTCTGGTTACTGAACATCATAACTAGTGGGATCAGATTCTGAAACAAGCATAATTTGCATACAACGACTCACCAAATAGGAGCACTAGAAGAATCCCATTCCAAATACTCTACGGAATGCAACCCAGGGGAGTATGTAAGTTAAGAGACTTGGAACAGGGAGAGATCATAAGTGTTGGAGTAGAGGATTTTGCTGCTGAAATACAAAAACTCCATGGCCAGATCAAGGAACAACTACAAAGTTCCAACCAGAAATACAAACACAGAGTCGATCAACATCACAGGGAACTTCAATTTGAAGTGGGGGATCAAGTTTTGGCACATCTCAGGAAGGAAAGGTTCCCTAGAGGAACATATAATAAATTAAAGATGAAGAAGATAGGACCCTGTAAGATCTTGAGAAAGTTCGATGCAAACGCATATGAAGTCGAGCTACCAGATGGTGTGGGAATTTCACCCATATTCAATGTTTCAGAACTGTACCCTTACAGGAACGACGACACATAAGGATCAGAAGATCACGGAAAGATTCAATGGGAGAAGCAGATGTCTGTGGCAGAGAAGCCATAGATGTAGAAGATTCTTGATAAGAGGATTAGCAAGAAGACCAGAAGCAAGAATTATTTTGAGTATCTGGTCAAATGGAAGGGACAACCAATAGAAGATGCCAGTTGGGAAAACGAAGCTACTATCCAGAAGCAGGGAAATTCAGTAGAGGAAATCGTGGACAGGAGTCCATGAATTTTTGTCAAGGGGAGTGTGATGCAGGAGCATCATTGGCAAGCACGCAGAGGCGGGACCACTAGACATGTGAGAGTTCCCCTGGAGCTTCAAAACATGACAATTCAACTGATTTTGGGATCCGCCTCCATCCAGCGTCGAAATTCATTTTCAGAGGCACGCTTGAATCGACACCAGATTTTCCCTTTGTAGCAAGTTTTTGAATTTGTAAATAGAGTCGAAGCTCCCACTTCGGCTCTGGAAAGCGATTGATATAGGATAGTGTAGGATAAGATTTAGAGTAGGCAAGTAGTCGGAAGAGACCCTAGGCGATATTTTGAGTTATGTAAAGCTTGTAAGAAGTTAGAGTAGAGAGGAGAAGAAAAGAGAGTAAGGAGAAGCAGGAAGAAGGGGAGTTGAGAGAGAACTATGTTAGAGCATAAACCCTCAGTTCTAAAATGACTGTAATCTCTGTGTATTTTGTAGCAAGTGGGCATTTTCATGAATAGAACATAATGGAAAAATTGATCCAAAGGTGTTGTGTTTGGACTACATGTATTTTCCTACTATTTTCTGTTTTATAAGCAAGTGGGTGGAACTGTGAGTTGTTTTTCCAGTTTCAATTGTTTCTCTTCATTTAGAGCTCTACAAGGAGTGCATCGAGCCGAGGAAATGTAGTGCAATTGTTTTTCTCCTTACCGAGAACTCTGCAAGGTGTGCATTGAGCCGGAGGGAGAAAACGCCTGATCCCAGAACTCGTTTTCTGGAAGGAGTGAGGATTTGGGTCTTCGCAAAACTCAAAAAATTTTCTAAGTCAAAGTCAAGTAAAGCTCAGGAGGAGGAACACCGTCAAGCGTTGGATCGTGGTTAAGATCCCCGCAGGTCGTCCGATCTGAAGGAAGGAGTGTAGACTTTAACCCTGCAGACATCCAAGAGGAGAATCTTGAGATTCAAACGGACGATGGAGAGTCCTCGAGGAGGAATAAATAAATCATGTTCACCATTGGATCATGAGGAGTTGCGAGGAGGTTAACGAAGAGAATTCGTTGACGTTCATTTTGGGACTTCGGGTATCGGAAGGTGGAAAGACAAGAGTTCTATCTTTCAAAATTCTGAATCACGAAATCACGAAATCACGATTCAATCAGGGCCGTCAAACCTAGAATGATCTATAATGTTGGTTCATTTCGGGACTTCGTGTACCGGGAAGTGGAGAGACAAAGGTTCTTCCGCATCAGAACCCTAAATCGTGAAATTGCAAAATCACAATTCGATGAGAGTCGTTGGTCTCAGGGGTTGTCATGAGCCATCGATTAAGCGCCAAGGCACTTCGACGTTTCGAATTTTCGCCATTTCGGCTTTTCGTCTACCGGAGATCCTAAGGAGTAAGGACATCCCTTGCGTCCTGATTTCGCGAAACGAGAAATCCCGAAGAGGAAATTGTCGGGACATTTTATTTCGGCATTTCGGGTACTGGAGGTTCTAAGGAGCAGGAGCTCACATCGCGCCTAGATTTCACAAAATGCGAAATCCCGAAGGTAACAGTGTCGGGACGTTTTGAATTCCATCATTTCGACTTTTTCGGCTTTTTGGAGACCGAGAACTCCAAAGGACAGAGACACCCTTTGCATCTCGATTTCGTGAAGTACGAAATCCAGAAAAGGGAAAAGGAAATGGTCATTTCGGCTTTTCGGAGACTGGGAACTCCAAAGGACAGAGGCACCCTTTGCATCTCGATTTCGCGATGGGAAAAATCCTGAAAAGAAAAAGGCACGAGTATTTCGGTCTTTCGGTGAACGAGAATCCTAAGGAGCAAGGATATTCGTTGCATCTGGATTTCACAAAACGCGAAATCTCGAAGAAGTGAGCGCCAGGCCATCTCGGCATTTTGCCTACCAGGAGTTCAGAAGACTAGGAGACGGGACGCTTGATCCGTGGAGGCCCGATCCCTGATTAGCACCTTTCAACTTGGGGCTTGGTCACAACCCTTGGTCCTTTGATGTGGGAGCTTACGGTTGGCACCGAAATAAAACCAACCAACATAACTTTTGTAGGGGACCTGTGTATTTGTCCGAGAGGTTCCAGGTTGGAACCTGAAGAGTCGTTTCGGCTCCAGAAGTGGAAGATCCTGACCGGGAGTTCATGCAGCCCTTAGGAGGGATAGGGGGTCTGCATCACCATTCCATTTTTTAGGGAAGCAATTGTGATGAATTTTGACTATATGAATTTCTCCAAACTTCACACATTAGGGGGAAATTTTTATCGAAGTGATTTTTCTCACTTATATAGTTTGAGCAGATTTTCTTTGATACATAACTATTGTTGTTGTAAACTACATTATGCACCCCACTTCATCATCATATGACCTTATTTTACTTTACTTAGCTAATCCAAACCATATGTTAACCATTTTTTGAGGCACATAATTTTTTCTCCATTTTCTATGTGTCATTCAGGAATTCCCTTGATTTCGACACAACCCTTCCTAAATGAAACAATGACTTAGAATTGTACTTGTGATTATCTAGACTGTGTAGTGGTTACGCGTGGACCTTATCAAAACCTCCATATTCATCAATACTATTGATTTAATCTTCCATGATCTCCACTAAAATTATGAATTCTTATTAATACATGGAGAGAGTTCACATGGAAACTACATCCAAAGGAGGATTTCACTATCGACATAGATTTCATTTCATATAGAGATCATAAGAGTAAGTTTATGCTGCTGAAATTTCTTTAGAGAGACTTGAAGCCATCATTTTTTATCCTCCACCATTGAGATTGTCTTGCATACTACCTAGATTCCACTATTTTTCACCACAAAGTTTGCCTCTCCCTACAAGATCTTGGAGTTGGATCTCACAAGGAGATAAAGGACCCTTGGGTAAATCCATGAATTTGAGTAAGACTTTTTAGCAAGGAAGAGCATGGAAACAATGTTTTTCATGCCCTCAATTGTGGTAGTTTTAAGTGAGATCTTGATCAAGTGGTTAAATAGACCCTTGATTGAGTGTTCTTGATGGGCATGGAAATCGCTCAATCTAGGGTTGTTGACGAGCATGGAAATACCTCAATTGAGGGTTCTTGATGAACATGGAAAGTTGATCAAGGGTTCTTTAGGGATGTGGAAAACCATTGATAGAGGTTTTAGATTGGGTTATGTAAACCCTTTATCGAGCTATAGAGCTCAATATAGGTCCTTTCTAAAATAAATTTATGAATGCCTTTTTGTGCTTTATACCTTATATAATCAACCTAAATACTCTCTTGGTATGGTTTTAATATAGAATTGGGGTTACACTCAGCAATCTTCCCTTTTTTTACCATTTTAAATGAACTAAATTTAGGCATTTTCATGTTCTCAACATTTTCACCTGGGCATATATTATTATCAATGATGTGTAGGTTTATATTTAGTTTCATGATAATTAATGAATTTGCTTTATTGTCAAATATTTTCTTGGTGGTTTATAAAGAATTTATTCATGTATTTTTAAGATAGAATTTGTTATAAAATCCCCAATCCTTTATACTTTTATCTTTTTAAATGATCGACTTATATTTGTAATTTTGTATTTAGTTTTTGATAATTATTGGATTATATAGGTTTATATTTAGATTTTTATT
>ML777598.1:1299777-1333966 GCA_009831015.1 Picea engelmannii | reverse complement strand
ATTTGTCTATCCATGTGATGGGAATAGCAGCGTTTGTCCATTGAATGATATTGACATGCATTTTATAGCCCATACCCAGATTGCGGTAGCGCCATAACTCCTGAAATTACAATGCAAGGATCTCTGAATGGTTTGGTTAGTTTGCTCTCTAGACCATGGAAAACAAACGGGTTGAAACGCCGGCGCATGTGTTGCATGCTTGCTGTATCTAATACTGTGCGCATGCATATATATATATATATATATATATATATATATATATATATACTCCAAATCTATTTAGAAACGTTTTTGCTTCATTTTATTAATCTTACAGATAATTTATTTTACCAAACACTCTGACAACACCTTGCTTCTCTGTGCAATCATTGAAAGCCTTACCTTTCTTCATTCTTAGATTTTGTAACAGACATGTAGCATCAACCAAGAGATTAAGAGCGTGGAACCGTGATTTATTCAATCCAGAATCAGACAACCAAGAGAACGATAGCATTAAATTGGTAGGAAATATGTGGCTGTTTGGTCAATTAGAATTCCGATAAATGGAAGACATATCATGTGCACTAACTTCACACTTCATTCATGTGCTGAAGTCTACCAATCTCTTCATTTGGGCTTATAATTTATGGAAAAGACATACATATTCTTAACTTTTTAAATTTATTTAAATTCGGGTCGTTTAAATGTTTAAAGTTTTGTGTTTTTCCAATTTGGTTATATAAATCTGAAATAAATCTAAATTTTATGTTATTTAAATTGTATTTTTGAATGTATAAATAGATTTAGTATGGTGAAAATCCCATAAAATATTTAACCACTCAAATTTGCAGATTTAACAATTTCTCTCTAGATTTTAGTCAAAATTAAAGAGAAAATATCTCCACAAAAAAACAAAACTTAAAAAGTTTAGATTAAGACCAACAATTATAAGCAAAATAAAAACTAATTACCACAATCCATTAGATAGACTAATCATATAATAATTTTAAGAATACATGAATCTAAATGAAATGAGGATTTTCTGTTTAAATTGTATTTTTAAATGAAAAAATAAATACAACCTGTTGAAACAAATATAACTAAAAAAGAAAAAATCAAAAACATAAAATTTTTAAACTACCACTAATTTTAATACTAATCAATACATTCAACAATCCACCCTAATCCATTTAATAAACAATCCAATCCAATCATTTAATAAATAGATTAATCATATGATAATTTTAATACTCTTTAACACATTCAACAATCCAATCCATTTAATAAGAATACAGTCCATGTGCACTTAATCCATTTAGTAAGTAATGGCCACGGGCGCTAATGGCCACAGACCACTAAATGGATAAATGATATAATGACTTTGATAGCCGTTAATACATTCAACAATCTAATCCATTTAATAAGATTACAGTCCTTATGGGTTTAAGCCATTCAATAACAACAACAGAGTTAATGATTACAATCCAGTAAAGGATAAATTCTATAATAATTTTGATAGTTATTAATATATTTAACAATTTCTTGTAATTATATAATTGTTTGGTCTAAAAGTTATATTTTTTGGATTTTTCAAGATGTTGATTTCATTTATGCATTCAAAAATACAAATTAAATAATAATTCTTTAAATATGAAGTTTATAAAAAACTATTGACAACCAAAACAATATTTTAATGTTGGCCATAAATAAAATATTCAATGTCCACCTTAAATAAAATATTTCAATATCAACTTTATATTTTAAGCAGTTAAAAATAATATTCAATATCTACATGAAGTAAAATATTTCAATACCAGATATGGAAGGAGAGGAAAAAATGCATCTTTCACTCCAAGCAGTCCCCAACAAAGGCAACCTGGAAATCAGTCGCCAAACTCATCAGAGAAACCATTCAAAGCAAGCATTGGCAACCTCGGGACAAAGAATGTAATCGTGAGGAGGCACACATCTTCCAAAGTTGGACGCTCAACCTCAAAGACTCGGGGATTTCTCGGCCCCCTAAAGGCCATTTCTCCAGTCCCTCCCTTTGGACCCCCCCTCCTACTGGATTCATAAAAATCAACTTCGATGGAGCTTCCAAAGGCAACCCCGGACCAGCTAGCTATGGAGCGGTCATCAGGAACTCCACTGGGGAAATCCTATCTCTGAGCGCGGGATATTTGGGAGAAACCACCAACAATGTAGCGGAACTCACAGGCCTCCTGCAAGGTCTCAAACAAGCTCTTGCCCTCACCAATCACAATATCATCCTGGAAGGGGACTCTCAAATAGTCATCCAGCTCATCACAAAAATCCTGCATGGAGGACACCCACACAAAATCTCTCCCAGCTGGCGCTTAGCAGGACTGTTAGAAGACTTCCAAAACCTACTCAGGGATAACATCAGTGTCATCCCCTCACACATTAAAAGGAAGGCAAACACAGTTGCTGATCTCCTCACCAATGAAGGCGTTTATAGAGAAAGGGAGCACATAACCTGGAACACCAGTAGCACAGAGCCCTCAGATCTCTACCATCGCTGCAAGCTATTGGCCAGCAAAGATTTCCCTACCCCGGATGGGGTGACACGCATCCAGGAGGGTGAGGCGAGGTGGCAAGGGGAGGTGGCGAGGGGAGGCGGGGGGCCTTTATTACCCGTCCTCCCCACACACTCCGCGATTCATTATGCGCGTCAGCTCCATCCATCTCCGTAACATGAAGCTACTCAACATGAGTGTCATCGGTCCGACCAGCCAGAGCATTAAGCTCATGGCTTTAATGGCGTTTATTGTGGTTTATCTTCCCATCAACCTTCTCGAGGGCTCCATTGTGCTCGAACAATCTTCTGCGCAGCGAGACTACCACCCAGTTCCCGACGACTTGGCTCTCATCTCTATTCTAGCTATGCCGTGTTTGAGGGGGCGACCACGCAGAGGGGCTGGCTGGTATGCAACCGCCTCTAGACGGAAAAGACACAGAGAATTTCAGAGTGCAGTGACTCTAGCCAGACGCCGTGGACGGAAGGCAATTCGGGCAGCAGATTCACCCCCTGGCACAATCGTGGAAGAGGATTCGAGCATTCAGCTCGCATCGGATTTTTTGGACAGGAAAATGGTCACCTTCCCGGATGATTGGGACCCCCACGCCTGTGTCTTCCGCTCTAGAATTACTCCCCCCGGCAGATGCTCCTCCGACTCCTGTGCGAAAGCCTCCATGGACCCAGGCCCAGAACCCTGCATCGTAGAAGAGGAGCAGTGGATGGATGCCGGTGCAGCCCAGGATGCAGAATGTCTGGGAAGTGACGACAAGAAGACGAGGCCGCCCTCGCCACCTCTTTTGCTCCCAGAGCAGTTGCAACTTATCTTTGAAATCAGAAGCCTAGTCGAAGACCAAATCTTCCGAGCAGTCTGTGCAAGCCAGCGCCTGGACATGCTGTACGTAGCTTACTCCAACGACTCGCCCAAGCGACTATGTCCTACCTGTGCACAGCCATTCGCCATTCCAGCTCGTGCAGCAAAAGCGCAGGACGACAAGGCGAGCCCCGGATAAAAGGTCTTAGAGTTTGCATGTTTTTCTTATGTTTGTTGATGTACTTTCTCAGGACAGTGGTACTCTAGTTGTTAGCATGGATAGACTTAGAAACTCCATTTTCAAACTGTTGTTAGTTCAGAATATACCCCCTGGTTTCCTACGGGCAGGGTGGCTCTATGTTTTCCATAATTTTTGGACTTGTTACAGTGTGATAGCCAGGTGTCCTGGTTTCCTTCACAGGCAGGACACCTGGCTCCTACCTGCCATGTATCCACTTTTTGAATGAATCTTTAATAGGAAGGTCCCACTTTTATTTAAAAAAAAAAAAAAAAAAATTTAATACCAACTTTATATATAAAAAAAGCAATTAAATGTAAATAATTTCTTATTCTATCCATATGTGTTTTTTACAAATCAATGTGAAGAAAATGCTTAATTCCAACAATAGACATGGATTTGACACTCCAAAAAAATATTAATAACAACTTTTTTCAATGTCGACCATAAATATTAATAACACTTTAATTGACATTTTTTTTCCAACATTTCTTGTTTTGTTCATAGATTTTTTTTACAACCTTATTAGGGAGATGTGTATTTCATTCCATGCTGAAAGTAGTGTTGACACTAGGCATTTAAGAAAAATATCAATAAAATTTTTGTTTTAATGTGGCCATAATTATTTATAACAATTTTTTTTTTTTAAGTAAGAGATTTTATATGTAAAGGGCCTTCAAAAACTAGACCAGAGTTACAAAAGCTTGAAAACAACCGTGTTGTAGTTACCGAATTGCCCCAATAAAGGGGAAACCAATTTAGTGAGCCGGCTAAGTCTAGCAATTTACAGTCTGACAGTCTTAAATAAACAGAGCTAATCTAACTAGGCTACAGCTAAGAAAATAAACTAGTAAAAAGATGAGATCCCCAGAGGGGTCAGACACTTGGAAAATAACCTGGCCAGGTGGCTTGGTAGGCTGCGTCCCAAGGTTCCTCTTCGATGGGCGTCCCTTTCCCTTCCATTTGCATGTCAACAACCAAGTTTCCCCCTTCGAGGTTGGCAGTTGGCAGGGTGACTCTGGGTGGATTGTGCGCATGGATGCCCATAGCTATCACAGCCTCTGTGTCCCCATGCGTGACCTGCACCAAGTCGTCACCTTCTGGTTATTGCACCTGTTCATTCCTGTCGACGACCTTTGCATGGGGCATCTCTATTGCTGTCGTGGCTTCTGGAGTGGAGTGGAAAGATTCCTGGAAGGTGGAAAGGATCTAAAGGAGAGTCGAAGTTTTCACATCCAAAAGCTGCAGTCAGAAATGGAGCTCGTCCAATCCTTGCCAGAGCTCAAAAACCATCCCATAGAGGATGGCCAGACTATCCTTCAGCTGCGAATAAGGTATGAAGTCGGTGGATGAATGCGTCCTATGATGGACATTCTGAAGAAAGGGTGCCGCCTCCAAGGGTGGGCGGGAGGAGCAGGATACCGATGCAAAAGAAGGCCCGCTGGCTAGGGAATTCAGTGAAACTGCGGGAAATCATGAGAGAGATCTCGGCGAGCTATCGATGATGACCAAACATTCGAACCGAGAGGCAGGCGGGGTGGAGGAAGCGATAGGTTCCAGCTCAGGCTGCAAAGGATGCGAAGAGTGCATTGAGCGAGATTCAAGTGGAGAAATAGAAACACGGGGCTGAGGAGGATGCCATGGAGATCCTCTCCTTGGCCTCCCTCTTTGTCGCGGCATTCTGAGTTCTCAGGGAAGGAAAAACTGAACAGAATGTCCCAGATGGATGTGGAGAGAATGGATAAGTCTGAAGGCGGTGAGCACCATGAAAGAAGGAAACTAGAGTGAGCCAGGTCTAGGCGGCTGAGGGATAAGAGGGTCGGGTCGCATGTGGGGGTTAAAGTCGCCTGCAAATAGAGAAGCCATGGTGGAGACAACAATGGGAGTTGTGCGCACCAGCGTTAATGGTGCAACAAACATTGTAAAAGCACATAAATGCATGGTTTAGGCGGTGGGTCTTGGCACGAGACCGACACATGATTCCCTGTCATGCTGGCCTGACCTCTCCTCCTCCTCTCGCCATGTGGCCCGCACTAACACCCCATCCAATGATATTTATAACAATTTTGTTGATAGTTCTTTTCACAAATTTCTTATTTTGTCTACATATGTTTTTTACATCTCAAACAATATTTAAAAAATGATTAATACAAAAAAAATCAATGTAAATCATAAACAAAGTATTCAATGTCTATCTTAAGTAAAATATTTCAATATTAACTATCTTTACATATAGCAATTAAAAGTAAATAATTTTTAATGGATAGAAAATTCCAATGGTGTGTTGTGGAGATGTGCAATTAGTTAGTGCTTAAAATGGAGTTGACATGTAGGAATTTTTTTTAAATTGAAAAAAATTAAAGAAAAGTTTGCATGTTGAGAGGTTTTTTATCTACAATGAATACCTACAATGAAAAACCAAAAAAATATATATGATTTATTTGAATAACATCTTAAATAATAACATCCTAAAGAAAAAATGATTGCAATATTATGCTAGTGCAATACTAGAATCCTTGCTAATACCACTTGGGGAGTGATAATATATATACATGAAACAAAAATTTTCCTTACTTAGAATTCTAGATGAGACACTTATAGAATCTTACAATTCTACATGATACACTTATCGAAAAATAAGAAAAGTTTTATATTATTCTACCTTCAAAAGTGAGGGTTTTGTGATTCCCTACACCAACATTCAAATCCCCCTAGAGGCATGTTCGATGAAACTATCATTTATTCAATTGTAATTAAGTGGCAGTTTATTTAGAACAAATTAAAATAAGATTCCAAAATAATATATTAAATGAAGGATACTTGATCACTATAGCGTCACGGATAGGTGAGGGTAGCAACCATGATTCACACTAGGGATCCACAAAATTTATCAACATGGACCAGAGGAAAGTGATTAGGAAAGTGACTACAATAAGATTACTATGTGC
This sequence comes from Picea engelmannii, assembly GCA_009831015.1. Lineage (NCBI taxonomy): Eukaryota > Viridiplantae > Streptophyta > Pinopsida > Pinales > Pinaceae > Picea > Picea engelmannii. The sequence continues at coordinate 1,327,451 of ML777598.1, read as the reverse complement.
TAGGGGTTCTACTATATATAGGGTCATGATGACACCATAGTGAAGGGATTTAAGTAGGTCAAGGTCAAAATAGTCAAAGGTAATTGTTCCCTGTACCTCTTATTTTTATGTTTTTAAATTAAACTTACCATGGTAGTAATACCTATATGAAATCCATAGAAATGTTAGGCCACACAGTGGTAGGAGTGGATAAGGGTTTTAAGTCTCCAGTAAGCTTTACATTTTCCCCTCTTTGTCATTGGAAAGTATCGCATTTCCCCACAAAGATGTGGATGTCCGTCTTCATGCCTTCCCAAACGAATGAATTCTTTATCATGTCATATGTTTTATAAAACCTAGAATAACCCCTTGTTGGGCAGGACTGTAATTAAAATAATACTTTGGATTTAAATGAGGAATTTAAAATTAAAAAAAATATGGTATTTATAATGGAGCTCATCATCTTACCACTTGAGTAACCTAGATATTCTCTTCGGTTAACATGTAGCTAGTGGATCATGTGTATTATATTGGCATCAACTAACCATTATTGACATACTCCCCATGCCAATAAACCACAAGTAAATATAATGTAAATAGGAACCCATTCTCATCATACTTCCTAGAAAGAGCATCAAATACAACAATTTCCTTTCCGTGCTTGTTGATAATATCATAGTCACAGCCTAATATTTTTGCGACCCACTTTTTCAACTCTAGGGATTATATCCTTTATTGTAGGAAACATTTGAATTGGTGATGGGTCTATTTTAATCTAGAAATTGCATCTTAATAAGTAAGGGAACCACATACCAACTGCGTGAAGAGTATCCAATTTCCTTCTCGTAGGTGGATTTTCCTAAGTTTCTATCACATAATTACTTACTATTGAAGGAAAGTAGGCTCCCCTCTCACATAAACTTATCACCAATTCCTTTGAACAAGGCATCACATTCCAAAAAAAAATCTTATTGAAGTGATGAAGTGTAAGGACCGGTATGGTACACATAACATCATTTAAATCTTGAAAACACTACAAGGAAAACACCTTATAGTGGAGGTTTTTACAAAGGTCTTTAGTGTTACAGGAGTGGGAAATTGTTTCAAAAAAAAATTCACTACAACTTTCACTATTCATAGCATAGGTTTTACTGTAGGTTTTAATATATGTTCCACATAATTAAAAAACATTTTGCGAGTGAAGGTTTTAGCAGAGGTAAAAATGTACCAGTGCGATATTGAGAATCATGCACCTATGCATACAAATAAATAAAAATCAATAGTACATTTTGTGTTTATGCATGCAGTGGTGCATATTGTAATCATGCACACAAAAATATTTTGAAATGATAAAAATATAATCATACTTTCAGGAAATGAGAGACACTTCCACACTAAACCTAGAAGAGGAGAAGAACAATTTAATCAAGAACGTAAATGACAAAGCAATCACATAGTACACAAATATTTTACCATGGAAACCCAAACCGGGAAAACCAACATTCCTTGAGCATTCTTCTCTCTTGATGTCTTGTTCAATCTGAATAAAAGCTTACATGTCTAAACTTGGTCCACACCTAAGACACAATCGACATCATACCTTCTTTCGTACGCAAGAAAAACCCTGTAGCCAATCTTGATTACATATGCATGACCAACAACCTACATCTAAAGATTACTCTAAGGACATTGATTAGTTCATTATCCTTTACAACCTTACAAAATGACTCTTTATAGGCTTTACAATAAGAAAAACCCTAAAGACCCGGTGCCCAAAAAATGTTACAGATCCATGCATATCATTGGCTCCAAATTCCACAAATCTCAGGATTATTTTACAATCGACTCCAAGTTATATTACCAGACGACTACCAGTCAGCCTTCATTCAGTCTTCATTCGGTTTCCACACATTCGCCTATCGATCTCTTATCAGTTGACCTCTTCGACCTATTGTCGATTCCTTTAAAATGTTGAACCGCCTTGGCCTTTGACTTCAACTTTACCCATTCGACTAACCTCGACCTTCAACTTGCTATTAATCCACCTCGACTTAGACCTCCACTACAAAGAATATAACAACCCAACATTCTCCCACTTGTTCTCTTCTTTGTTGAAATAAGAGATTCCTAAACTTTCATTCATAGCCCTAGGGCAACAATTCCCATTACTTCTCTGCACCAAGAGAACTTCACAACACTCACAGACTTGGTCAACGAGTCTACTATGTTTTCCAACGTGTCTACTTTCTCCAGTAGCACCTTGTTACTTTCCACCATTTCTCTTATGAAATGGCATTGTACATCAATGTTCTTAGTCTTTGAATTATAATCAAGATTATTTTCTAGAAACATTTCTCTTTGGCTGTGGTAACTTACCTTCATAGCTCTCTGCTCAAACCCGATTCGTGAACACAACCTTTGCATCCATACCACTTCTTTAGTTCCATGAGTAGCCTTCATGTATTCAGCTGTTGTTGTTGACAAGGATACAATCATATGTCACTTACTCATCCAACTTATTGCTCCATCGAACATATTGAAGACATATCCATTGGTCGACCTCCGTCGATCTAGATCTCTAGCCTAGTCGACGTCAACAAATTCATTTACATTTAATTTACCACTTTCGTCTCCAGGTGTTTCTTGGTAGCATATAGCATAGTCCTTTGTGCCAGAAAAATACCTAAGTACTCTCTTGACAATTGTCTAGTGCTCCTTTCTAGGTGTCGACATGTACCTTCTCAACACTCTAATTGCATGGGTAATGTTTGGTTGAGTGCATACCATCACATACATTCAACTACCAAAACACTTGCATAGAGAACATGTGTCATGTCCTTTATTTCTTTCTATGTCTTTGGACATTTTTCAGTAGTAAACCTTTCTCCCATAGGAATTGGCACCTTCACCGGTTTGCAATCCTACATGTTGAACCATTTCATAAGTGTTTCAATATACTTTGTCTAATTCAACCAAAGATTTCTAGTGGCTCGATCTCTCTGAATCTCCATTCCTAGAAGGAAGTTAGTTGCATCTAGATCCTTCATGTCGAACTTGGAGGATAGATACTTCTTCACCTCCTTTATTGTGTCCACGATGTTTCCAATTAGCAACATGTCATTGACATACAAAGCTACATATATGAAACACCCACCTTCTTCCTTGGAATATATGTAGTGATGAGGTTTACTTCTAACAAATCCCAAACTAAGGATTTATCTGTCGAATTTACGGTACCACATCCTTGGTGATTGTTTTAAATCGTAGAGGGATATTTTCAGTTTGCACACCAACTCTTTCTTTACCTTTAATACAAATCCTTCATGTTGTTTCATGTAGATTTATTCTTCCAAGTCCCCATGTAGGAGCGTTGTCTTCACATCCATTTGTTCTATTTCCAGATCGAATGTTGCAGCCAGAGACATAAATACTCTAATGGAAGTTAGTTTTTCAACATGGGAAAAAATATCACCAAAGTCGACTCCCTCGACTTGGGAATAACCTTTTTCTACCAGTATAGCTTTGAACTTCTAGACTTGTCTTGCAACATTCATCTTATTCTTAAATAACCACTTTCTAATGATGAGTTTTCTTCCACTAGTTAACTTGACTAAATCCCATGTCTCATTTTTGTGCAAGGATTCCATCTCTTCGACCATGGTGTCCTTCCATACTTTACACTCTATGGATTCGATTGCCTCACCAACCGACTTGGGCTGATCGTCGGTGGAAGTTAACACAAATGTGGAATGGAATTCAAGCGAACTATTCCTTTCGACTGATTTTATTACTCTTTTTAACATCCTTACAACCATATTTTGTTGTTCCACCTCTTCCACCTCTTTCTCATATTCATTCAACTCATCTGGATCATATTCTTCGTTCCTTAGTTCAAATCGCACCATCTCAGGATTATTCTCAGTCTGAACAACTTCTTCAGGCTTAGACTTACCTATGGCTTCTATGAAGACCAAATATTTATTGTACATTATTGTCCTTGATGTAGGATCCCATATCGTATATCATTTCATTCCTTCTTTGTATCCAATGAAAATACATTTGACTTCCTTCTTGTCCAACTTGCTCCTCTTTTCCTTGGTAACATGGACATATCCATCACAACCAAATACTTTGATATGTGAAACCAAATGATTCTTACCCGACCATACCTCATGTGGAGTCATGTTGACTAGCATTGATGAAGGAGACATATTCACCAAGTATCTTGCAGTGTTGACTTCTTCCACCAATAATTCTTATGCGAGCCCAACACCACTAAGCATTCTCCTTGCCTTATCCATCAATGTTTTGTTCATTCTCTCAGAAAGTCCATTTTGTTGTGGGGTATATGGTGTGGTATTTTGGCATGCTATGCCACACTATTTATAGAACAAATAAAATTATTTTCCATAGGATTCACCACCATTGTCATTTCTTAGCACCTTGATCTTCTTATCTGTCTGGTTTTCTACAAGAGCTTTAAGCTCTTTAAGTTTCTCGAAAACCTATGATTTATTCCTTAGGAAATATATCCATATCTTCCTCGATAAACCATCCATGAAGGAGACATAATACAATGATGAACTAAGGGAAGGCACTGTAACTGGGCCAAACACATCACTATGCACCAATTATAGAATCCCATTTTCCTTTCTCGCTCCAGATGAGAACCTCACCCGACTTTGTTTTTCATATATGCAATGTTCACAAAAGTCAACTTCTAAACCACATTTAGGAAAAATTTCAACCATAACTTTATTATGCATAGCTCGAAGTCCTTTTTCTCCAATGTGTCCCATCCTCACATGCCATAGCATGGTCGGTCGATTTTATCATGTCTTATCGAGTTGGTTTGTACTGACTCTGCCTGAGTCTGGTCAAGTTGATTTGAATTCAAGTCGACTTTAGTAGCAACATTGTTGTTGCACCCAGTTGAGTCAACATTCCCTAATAAATTGTATAGGGTTCCAATCTAAACTCCTTTCATATATACCATTGCACCTCTGACCATATTGTATGAATCCTTGTGAAACAGAGTATGCGCTCCAACATCACTCATCTTACTGACATATATCAAGTTTCTTTCCAAACCTAGAATGTGTAGCACACCTAGAAGGGTTTTTCTCCTCCCATCCTAGAGTATCATTCGAACTCTTCCTCGTCTGAAAATTTTGGTTGTCGATTCATCCCCCAAGAACACATCACCTCCATCATATCATTCATACTCGCATAACAATTCTCTATGTGGTGTCATATGATAAGATTATCTTGAGTGTATCAACCAAACATCTTGATCTGACTATGTACTAGTCGACTCCAGGTACACATCACCTCCATTACCTGAGATTGTCTTTCTCTCAGTCGACTACTTCTCATCGGATCACATACTAACTTCCATCGCCCTCGACTTACATTCATTTTTGTAATTCCCAACTTTACCTCATTTCCAACATCTTCTTTTCAACTTGACCAAATATTTATATCTACCCTTCGACTTATAATTTCTACCAGAGAATTTTATTTTATCTCTTTCAATCGGTCGACCTCTTACCACTAAATCATCCTTGATCGATCCTTCCGTGTTCTTTCTTCCCATTTATTCTAAAAACATAGAAGAAACCAAGTCTTATAGATCTAGTGTGGTTGTATTACTCCCTATATCCATGATTAAGCTATCCTGGGAGTTTGGAAGAGAACATAATAGGCTTATACATTTCTCCTCTTGAGTGATTTTAATATCCATAGATGATAACTGGCTCAAAATGGTGTTAAACGCATTTAAATTCTGAGTCACCGAAATTCCATCACTCATTCTCAGAAGATCCAATTTATTTCTGAGAAACAAATTATTTACCAAAGATTTCGACTAGTATAAGCTTCCCATCTTGTCCTATAGTTCTTGTTCGAATCTTTTCCTGAGACATTCAACAATACCGAATCTGCAAGACAATTCTGAATCGTAATTTTTTCTCTTCTTTCGATTTTCCCCATTCTTCCATCGACGTGCATGTCTATTGGGTACCTGGATAGAATGTTGTCCATTGTTCTCTATCTACAAGAAAATCTTCCATTTTAAGCTTCCAAAGCTCAAAATTATGGCCATTGAATTTTTCTATCTCTATTCTTGAACTACTCACCATTATTTACCACGATCTTTAACACAATTTATGACTTACAACTCTCACAATACCTAGGGTTTAGTTATTATATTCAAGATTACTAAATAAATATCTAATACACTCGTTAAAGCACAAACCTATGATACCACTTGTCAAGAAATGAGAGACACTTACACACTAAACCTAGCAGAGGAGAAGAAGAATTTAATCAAGAACGTAAATGATAAATAAATCACACAGTACATAGAGATTTTACCCTGGAAACCCAAACCGGAAAAACCAACATTCCTTGAGCATTCTTCTCTATTGTTTTCTTATTCAATATGAATAAAATGTTACATATTTAAGCTTGGTCCACACCTAAGACACAATCAACATCATACCTTCTTTCTTGCGCAAGAACATTCATGTATCCAATCTATCTTACATTTGCACGACCAACAACATACATCTAAAGATTACTTTAAATATGTTGATTAGTTCATTATCCTTTACATCCTTACAACACACCTCTTTATGGTCTTTACAATAGGAAAAACTGTAAAGAATTGGTTCCCAAAAACGGTTATAGATCCATGCATATCATTGGCTACAAATCCCACAAATCCTGAGATTCTATTACAGTCTTCTCCAAGTCGTATTACCAGTCGACTACCAATCGTCCTTCATTGGGTCTTTAGTCAGTCTCCAAACATCCTCTTGTCGACCTATTGTGCTTGACCTCTTCAACTTGTTTCATATGCTTTTACAATGTCAAGTTCCCTCAACCTTCGACTTCGACCTTACCTGGTCAACTAACCTCGACTTTTGACTTGTTGTCGATCCACCTCGAATTTGACCTCCATTTCAAAGATTATAACAACCCAACAGACACATTATGTCATTTAAAATAACAATATTTTTTCACATCTTTTAGCACTGGTGCGTACAACTCATAAAAACACACTATTTAGTGAGTTCATAAGAATATATTGCACCAACATGTATATTTTTTGATTAATTGTTTTTTTAGAACATTTTTAATTAATCATCTCAAAATCAAATATTTTTTTATAATAATATTGATTTTTATATTTTTCTTATTGTGTTTTAGTATAATGATTGGATTAATGCATTATCCAATGAATTACACCTCATTTATGTGTAAAAATTTAAAGCATCCATATATTAATTAATCAACAAAAAAACATTTTATGATGCATTAAAATAATAAACCCATTTTATTATATATGAATCAATGGCTTGTCGTCATACAAAATGGGACAATGCAAAGGTCCACAATAATCAAAATGAAACCAATATGTAATTTTTACACTCATTGATAACATGTCCTCATGCAATTGGGACAATATGTCAGGGACATTAAACAAAATTCTCGATTTTCATAGACAATTGTTACAAAACATACAAATTGTAGTAACATTCAATTATAATGATTTTCATTTGATATTGCTTGAATTGTTTTCATCGCTTGCAATGCGTGCATGTTTGATTTCTTCATATCTTATAGGAAATATTGTTCTTTGGTTATTTAACCTAATGTTTTCTTGGTCGACTTGGGTTTTATGTTCCACCTCGTCATGTTCCATATACACACATAGAATTAAAGTGTAAAAAATATATCTACACACACACACACATATATATAGTAGGATATACATGACTTCATAAATAAAAAACATACCATAGTAGTGATTATTCCAGAAAAAATACGCATTCTTTCGAAGCCATGTTGCATGTCATCTCTCAAAATATCTCCTATTGGATGCACTCCATACTTTGTTTCTTTCTTGTTTAATACACCATGATAAAGCACAATAAATATAAGTAATATAAAGGTTTCTTAAATTCTTCCATTAATTATAAAAAAAGGTAAGTTAAACAACATAGCTACTTACAAATTGTTCAATTAAACCTCGGTACTCCAACATATACTCACAACCCATACTTAACCCAATGTCTATCAATTATTCGGTTATCTCTTATTTGTACATGTTAGCACTTATTAGAAGACATCCATCGATGAGTGTAAATTAATTATTGAAATATAAAGATCATAACAATTATGAAATTTTTAGTAAGATTGAAAAGGTAAGCACTTAAAAAAATTGCAATCAACCCTTTTATTTTGCGTCGTCCTATCAATGGGTTTCATTTTTTTTCTTTTCTACAACAAAACAATTGAAAATTAGTATTTAAATTTAATGTACATCAAAGAATAAATGAATGACTGCATGCCTTTTATGCATGTTGTATATTTTTGTATGCCTCCCCCTGTAATGAAATTAGGTTCATTTCTTTTACCATCCCCTTGTACACTTTTTTGGACATCCTCACTAGCATGTAATAGTTTTTTCCTCGCTTGTCCCTTGGATTTTCCATGACATTCCTTAACCAACACAGATTATTAATATAAACCTAGAGATAATTAAAATATATTAAGTTTTTAATACAATCTAAACAATTTTGTTTGTTCTCTTGTTGAGATAACAAGTTGTTTTACTTGAACTTCTATCTACCATATTCTATAAAAAAGGAAAGAATCGTCAGATATAAAAATTATAAATTTTACATCAGTGAGTTAATAATATGTATACACCCTGATGAATTATTCATATGTATACACACTGGTGCACTATAAATTAATATGAGAACTAGTGCATTATTATTGTTTATTGTGCATTTCTAAACATGTGAACAAATTAAAAACATGATGTTTTTTTATATTTAAAACAAGGTTATTTTTATTTTAAAATCCAAGGTTCTTCCAATACCAAATATAACTATGAAACCCTTTTATTTTTTTTGATAATACACTAAAATTTGTTTGAATAAAATAGGGGAAATATTGAAATCATGAATAGAATAAATTCACATACCTAAAATTTCTCCTCTCCAAATTTGTATGTAAATTTGGCTCTTCAAAAAAATCTACCTTGATCCAGATTATTTTCAGCACGAAATGAGAGCGGAGATATAATAAAGAAATGCACAGAGATATTGTAGATATTCAATAATATAACAAAAATGTATCAGAGATGCAACCATAATCATAGATATACAGTAATTCAAGATTTCTATTAATCAGAGAATTGTACAGAGGCTGTAAAAATACAGAGTGAAAGACTCGCTAGAATGGTGGCAACTTATCTCTGAGAAGAGATGTGACGGCTACTTGCATTCGCAAGAAGATGATTACAATGAGACTCTTAAGGCATTTTTACAATAAACGGGAATGCCAAAAGTCCTAGACATCCAAAAACCTAACCCTAGGAGATGAAGCGCCAAAAGTCGTGTGGGCCCCGTTTGGGTAAGTGAGTACATCAACTTCCCAGGGTCGTAACGTTTGCATACGATCTCTGTTTTAGGCATGTGATAGCTCGTTGGAAAGGTATCGTTGAGGAGATTCATTTTTGGGTCTCAATCATTCCTTCGGATATAATTAAGAACCTCGATCTTGAAAAACCTTCATTTAGGCCCTCAAAATGGCCCCAGAAGTTAAAACCTGCTAAAAATAGTAAATTGCCAAAATTGCCAGAAAACAGTTTTGAGCTAGTCGGAAAAGGTGGGTGGCCACCGATATCCACCTGGATCAATCCTCCCTCCTTAGGAATCAATGGTCTCCATTGCGTTGAGTTCCCGGGGGAGAGGGAAAAGTGTTTGCTGGATCTGCATCTGGGTGAGCTGCTTGTATTGCTGGAGACGTTGCGCGGCTTGGTTTGTGGAAGTCTGTCATGAACCTGCTGAAGTTGAGGTTGTTCAACAAGTCGAGCTACATGAGAGGAAGGTGTGCAGAAGGAATTGTTGTGCTTTTCTGCAACCTTGTCGACCTGCTTCTATTGGATAGAAGGTGCAGGGGGCAAAACCGTAGTGGTTGCAATGTCCTTTTGTTCCTCTTTCGAACAGATTGTGAAGAAGCTGAATTTTACAGTATGAGATACTACCTTGCCACACTTTTTAGGTGGAACAATAGTTGGAACTACCTCTAGTATTCTGTAAATATGACCCCCCAAAGTAACAATGACACTACGGGGTCGAGACTCATAAATAGCATAGCGCTTCCACATATATAGTTGGCCCAAGAGAACATCACAGACATCCAGTGGGGAAACATCACATAATACCTCGTCCTTGAAGGGTTAGATGTCGTATGACAATCGACTTTGCTAGTTGACACGAAGGATCGTCTACTCCGTCATTTTTCTTTTCTACTGCCATTGAGGGTTTCTTGGGTGTGCAAGAGCGATTGTCTTCAAGAGAGACAAGCTCGATACCCAACTTTCTATACTCGGACCTTGTTGGGGACATGCACTGAAAAAATGATCAAGAGCAGCCTGCTCTGATACCACTGATCTAGATTATTTTCGGCATGAAATGAGAGCGAAGATATAATAAAGAAATGCACAGAGATATTGCAGATATTCAATAATAGAACAGAAATGTATCAGATATGCAACCATAAACATAGATATACAGTCATACATGATTTCTATTAATCATAGAATTGTACAGAGACTGTAAAAATGCAGAGTGAAAGACTCGCTAGAATGGTGGCAGCTTATCTCTGAGAAGAGATGTGATGGCTACTCGCATTCGCAAGAAGATGATTACAATGAGGCTCTGAAGGCCTTTTTACAATAAACGGGAATGCCAAAAGTCCTAGAAATCCAAAAACCTAACCCTAGGAGATGAAGTGCCAAAAGTCGTGTGGGCCCCATTTGGGTAAGTGAGTACATCAACTTCCCAGGGTCGTAACTTTTGCATACGATCTCCATTTTAGGCGTGTGATAGCTCGTTGGAAAGGTATCATCAAGGAAATTCATTTTGGGGGCTCAATCATGTTTTCATCTATCATTGAGAACCTCAATCTCGAAAAACCTTCATTTAGGCCCTCAAAATGGCCCCGGAAGGTAAAACCTGCTAAAAATAGTAAATTGCCAAAATTGCCAGAAAACAGTTTTGAGCCAGTCAGAAAAGGTGGGTGGCCACCGATATCCACCTGGATCATACCTACTCCAAAGAATTTCATTTTGGAAATATAAAATTCTCACTCATTTTTTCGCTGCACATTTCAATGCATTGATGATAAATGAGTGCCTTGTTTTTTTTTTAACTCATTATTTCAGTTTGGTAATCTTTTTTTTACCCTTTGGTAGTGTGCACGATAGTAAGATGCATTGGTGCATTCTTTTTACAGGAATGCACTGAGTTTGTATTGGTTTCTAAGTGCACAGTGGAAGGTTTATGGTTCCTAAATTAATCCTTTCATTTATTAATCAATTGTTCTAACCGACTCCGTTGCATTCTTTATATGGACACCGATGCACTTTGTTATTCAGGAGCATGAAGATGCGTTTTGTTTTCTATAAAATAAAAAAATCATATTTGAGTATTTTATATTAATACCGATTATCAGTGTGCTTTATTTCTTAATCATCAGGGTGTTATGTTTTGTAAGAGAACTAGTGTGGTTGGTTAATTTGGGTGAACTAGGGCGTTATGTTTTGTAAGAGAACCAATGTGATCGGTTTACTTAGGTGCATCAGTGTTAAAAACTATTCCCACCAACCTGTGATAAACACCTTTGATATAAACATATATGGGATAAACATTTTACGGGGGTTCCATAAAATCCCCTGCTATAAGGTGTTCTCTTTGTAGTGAAGGCATGCTTAGCCTCCTCATTCTAGGTGAAGGATTTATTCTTGGGTAGGGTGGTGAGAGGAGTGGAAATTTTACCATAGTTTTGGACAAACTTATAGTAGTAACATATACAACCAAGAAATACATGTAAACTTTCTAGGGTATTGGGATGAATCCAATATTTCATTGCCTTACTATTTTTAGAATCAACACACACACCCTCCCCACTAATCATACGTACAATAGCACATATAGAATGCTTGAGGAATCATTGTTGATTATGGTGGATTTGTAAGACCTAATCCACACGTGCCACTCAAGTTTTTCTATAAACTAAGATGTCATCAAATAAGAATAAGAAACAATGATGTAGAAAGTACATAAAGATGTGGTTAATGAGGCTTTGAAAGGAGGAAGTTGCATTGCAAAGACTAAAGGGCACCACCAAAGACTTATAATGACTATTACGAGTGTAGAAAATAGTTTTCCTAAGAAATGAACATAAATACCTTGTGTTCCTTACATTTATTCCATGGAGAATATTTTTCATCACAATTGTAGAAAATACCCTTGAGTTGACGTTCCACCATTTCTACCCATGTCAACTTTTGGACCTTGAGGGTTGGGGCAAGTTGTTGAGGAACCACCATATTTAGGAAATGACGTGAATGAAATATGGGTTGTTTTGATTGATTGTAGGATATAAATTGGTCATGATGAGAAATCTTAGTAGATTCCAACCATGTAGAAAGGTGGTTCATGTCTACATGGGCTCTAGTTTCCTCCTTAAGAACACTAATAAAGAATTTCCTAAACAAATCATCGATTAAATTTTTTTTTCTGACAACCAATTTCTCAAAAACATAAATATAGTCTTCCAGTATCCCAAGTTAGATCAATTTGGTGAGTTGGTCCAAAAATTTCGTATATTTTATGAATTGAGTAAATAATATTTTTACAAACTGCCTCCATGAAGTGACCCTTGGATACACTTTCATATGTCATTTCCTTTGTTGGACATGAAGTTTTGGGATGTAATTTTTGTAAAAATCCTAAGTATAGAAGAAGTGTGCAAAAAGGTGCACAAGAGAAGAAGGAGGATTAGGGAGTGCGTAGTCGAGTTGCATCCAAGAGGACAAGGAGAAGTGAAGTTGCATCCAGAAGTAAAGCATGTAGTAAACAAAGAATAAAGTAGGAGACGAAAGAAGGCAAAGACGAAGGATGACAACTCAACATGCTAAAGATGGAAGGATGGGAAAAAGCAGGAAAGAACAAGCAGTCAAAGTGCAAAACCAACATGTAGATGGAAAGTCAAGAGAAAGCAGTCGAACAACCAGTTAACTAGAGTTGTCATGCAATACAATAGGTTTTTGGGAGGAACCAAGTAGGGTTTTAAGCCCTAGATTGTATGTATAAATATGTAATGGGTTGTGATAATAGGGGTTCCTCCATGTGATTATTCTCGAGCAGTATTGTGGAATTTGTTCCAAGTTGTTGAGAGTTATTTCCTATAAGAATAGTGATAGGATAGTCTCTAAAAGAGAGGACTCCATGTCTTAATGTAAGATATGATGCAAAGAGAGAGGATTGCACTGCGAAGCGACTAGGATAGCAGGGAAGAAAGATAATCAGGATATATCATTGTAAGTGCAGTGCGCAAGTCAAAAGAAATTGAATAACGCATAATAAAGAATGTAACCATTGTGGACATAGCCTAGAGTTGGGTGAACTACATTAAATATTGTGCTACATGTATGTTATATGAATGTTCATGGATTCTTTTTTATGACTATTAGATTATATATGTGTTATGCATAATAATTGCGTAATAATTATGAATGTTATATTAATGAGTTATGTGGTAAACTGGAATCAATTGATGGTATGAATATGAATCACTAAGTAGTTAATAGCGAACAAGGACAGAACTACATGCACAAAACTAATAAGGAAGAATGAAAAGAATGGTCACCTCCCATTTCCTCACTACTGCAGAAACTTAGTACTTGCAGTCCCAATAGATACCTCGGGTGAGACTTCAAATGTGCAAGTAGGTGATGTCGAAAGGGCTAGTGGTTGGTGGGTTTTGTTGGTAAAATATAACTCAAACCTATGGTCTTACAAACTACATGCAACACAACCAAATGGTTCTCTTGTCAAGACCCAAAATTTGTAATTAAGGGAATGTTTTGGAGGCCCACTAAGAAAGAGATCTCAAAATGGTTGGAAAGGAAGGAACATGAGTTTTCTCAATAAGAGAAAATAAATAATCAGATGAGTGAAAATCAATGGATGAAAAGGCATGTGTATAGAGAACTACATGATCTTTTCTTTGGCAAGTTTCCAATTATTATGACTGAGTGGCTAGAAAGATTAGTGGAGAATATTGGAAGGTACAAAACTACAATGTTGAGGAATTGTACTCCTAAGTTGGTAAGCTAACTGAATTCTATAAGTAACCCAACTAATCGTGCAGCTGATTTCTGGTTGGATAGCATACTAGGAGGATATATTACATAATTTATAATAGATTGTACCCACTCATGCAGTGTCAAGCGTAAAGGGACTTTTCAAGGCTCCACGTGGAAGGGTCATGAAATCATTGGGTATGTGGATAAAGATGTTATTTTGTGATAAGTGTGTTATGACAATGCAATCCTATTTCTAAAGAGATTCACACACAAAGGGGAATCACGGGATGACAAGAGGATAGTATGAGAACAAGAGAGAATGTAGGAATCAATGAAAAAGGGAGGAAGGGACTAAGGATGTAAGAAGAAGGTATACCAGAGAAAGAATATGATTTTGGAGTATTGGATGGAGGAAGGAGGTACAAGAGGAGAAATACTGGGGTTGAGAAAGGAGATTTGTGCAGTGATCTAGAGGGGAGAGAACCTTGTGAAATAGTCCTAATCGTGGATATAGCATTAATAGGAGGAGAGTAAGAGGAGTTCTAGTCCATTCCAGTAATAGAAGAATCATTAATTCCTACTGAGACTAAGTCCTATTTCAAATCCATCACCCCATGTTCATCACCACAATCATAGATAATAGTTGAAGCTTTATCAAAAGTGTTTATAGTTACCTAGGGAGGAAAGAGAAGTAGTAGTCAAAATAGTGGGAGCAATGCCTAGAGTCAGAGTCAGAGTCAGAGTCAACCAACATCACCAAGATGAAGTACTACACAAAGGAACATGGTAGGGGTAGATAATACTCTTATGCTGCGTGAATTCTAGGAGTGGGGTCAAAGGAGACAAAATAAGATATGTTTATCTGTGAAACAATTTGGGCCGCTATGAACGTACAAGATGAGGTTGTGAAGTTTGCACAATTGGCAACAACATTTAGAGGCTCTGCATTAGTTTGGTACATGAAGATGCAAAGTATCACACCTATAGGATAGGAAAGGACATTAGCAGAGATAAGACAAGTTCTCCTAAAGGACTTCAAGAATCCAAAGTCGGAGTCACATTACATTACAGAACTAAAGAATATTAAACAGGTGCAAATAGAGTCGGTATGGGATTTTGATTAGAGGTTTAAATATGTGATGGGTAGAATGAATTTCCATATCCTCTATAACAACATCAAGAATGGTTTATTGCAAGGATTCTACCACACATTCGGAGGAAATGGATACAGAAAAAGGTTGTGTCGCAGCCCGAGGAACTGGAAGTTGTAATGAAATTGGAATAATCTCTTGTGGGAGACAATGGAGGAATGCCACAAGGTCAGATGTAGTTGGCTTCATTGACGATTCAACTAGAAAAAATTACAAAAGGGAAGGAGAAACAAGAACAAGTTTGGTGTACCAAGTGCAGGACAAAAGGTCATCATAAGGACAAATGCACAAAATTCGCGCAGTATTTGGAAACTATAGTGTCGAATCCATTCCCAAGAGGAGGGTGTTGCGAGATATGTAAGAAATGGGGCCATCATCCCACTCAGTGTCCATTATTACAGAAGTATCAGAGTACACCAAGGAACTTGTTTTGTAATTTTTTCAAGTCTATGGGACATGAAGATAATGATTGTCATGTGATCGACTTAATGAGGGAGAGCACATCATATATGTATAGGATTTAGGATGAGAATGTTGTATTAGAAGAGGGTGGTCTGCAATACAATAATCAAATAGGTTTCAATATAAATTAAAAAAGAAAATTTGGTATAGGTCGGGGAAGAGGAAGTTTTGGTAGAGGAGGAAGAAGGCCTATAATATGTTATAATTGTAATCAACTAGGACACTTGGTGTGCATATGCCCAAATCCATGTACAACATGAACATAGTGCAAAGCATTGGATCATGAGACAAAAGATTGTCCTCAACTAGTTCTGAAATGTCAGGCCAGGGATAACTAGAAGCAAAATCAAAATCAAAATGTCTAGAAGATATCAGTTGAAAAATCCAATGAAGGACAAAGAATAATAGTTATTACATGTGGAGGAGTTAGAATAGGAGTTGATATGACGATTGAAGGAAAGAAAATGAAGCAATGAGTAAGGAAGTCAACAGGGCCCTTGCCAATGTTTGATCCTCAACAAGAAAGGGAGACATATCAAAGAGAAATAAAATAAGTACTTGGATAGGATTGGGGAGCATCAACATCAGCTACGCCTCATGTAGAAGATCGCGTTGTGCCATAGAAACCAAGTGGGAAGGTAATCACACTAAAAAACTTCTTGAGTAGTTGTGTGGAGATAATGAAAGATGAAACTATGTTGAGTACATTATATGACATGATTGATCACTGTACACAAGGAAGGGAAACTCCTATCATACAAAATATGGTAAATCAGGTACTGCACAGGAAGAGAACCAACGAAGAATTCATATTCAGTGCACAGATTGGGGATTATTATGTGGATAATATTATATTTTACTTAGGGTACGATGTGAATGTTTTACCTAAGAATATGATCGAAGAGGATATAGGAACGTTAACAGAGGTCAAGGAGGATCTAAAATGCTCATAGGGATCCAAAAAGGGTCAAAATTTCTCAAAATTCAACCATATGAAAAGTTCAAGAAATGTCATCATTGTGAATAGCTCGTTGTCATATTTTCAATGGTGAAAACGACACGTCAATCAAAGCTCATATGAAAAACTTATGGCTAGTCAAAATTTGGTCAAAGTACATGCAAATAAGGAGGTAACACGTGGCACCACTACAAGGGTGACACACGACACCTAGTTGGTAGTTGATTGGGAACAGTTGTGATGAAAAGTGATCCAATGGCGTGTTGACATGTGGTACGTAAGTGGATGAATTGCATGTTGAAAAGTGGCATCAATTATCAATTGACACATGGCAGTGATCAACCAATGAGAGGTCGCCACATGGAAAACTCCCATTGGCTAATATTGGATGGAATTTGTTAAAACTATGGACGATCTATAGGAAATCGAACCCAGATCTCTTTCATAATAGCACAATGCCTTACCAATGCACTCTCACATGAGCCTTACTATTCATACAACACATTATTTATTTAAAGTGGGATATTTTTTAAGTTCGGTGGGAAAAGGGTCGAGGGCTTAGCCCTCGACCCACGATTCTATCACCTGCAAGGGGACCAAGCCCCTAGATTCACGCACGGGGTCTATGACCATACCATATTTAACATTGATTATATAATATTGTTATATTGTTTTAAAAATATAAAAACCACTCAAATAAAATACATGCACACTAATATTTTCCACGAGACTTTATATAAGTGGGTTTTGTAATTAAATGGGTTTTGTTATTTGTTGTAACAAAATCCAATAATAAAAGGAGTTGGTTGGGATTTGATTCCCCAATCTTCCCTATATAAAGGAGCACTCCATACCAATGTAAAACACTCATTTGGTGCTAAAACAATATGCATTAAGTATTTTATAATGCATATTATGTAGTGTTTTGGGATATATAAGGTGTTTATAGTCACAAGATTATTTTTTCGAAGCAATCCTAATGGTGATAATATTATTTCTCTTTTAAGCCAGAAGGCTATAAATTGATTGTTTTGTAATTGAGAATTTGTAACAACAGTCTTTCGTGCTACTAACTCTATGATGAGTTTTTTTTAAGTTGGTGTGAATTTTGAGACAAAAAGAGATTGTGTACATTGTTTTGCATGCCAAGGGTTGTCTGTGGCACTGTGGCGAAACATAGTCGATTTTATACTTATTCTTCTTAGTTTTTCAAGAGGATCGCAAGAGTGATGTCCTTTTCTACATTAGAAAAGAATATTTTAAGGGAATCTTCGACTCTTGTATTGTAATCTATCTTATTGTACTTTCAGCTATTGTTGAGCATTTATAGAGAGGTATCACTGGTTGTAAGTGGATGTGAAGACAATTATTGTATTATGTGGTTATTATTTACAATTTTCATTTGATTTTGTATATTCTCATGTATGATTATGCAAGTTATGATCTTCATTTTTTGTGTTTGGTAAAGTAAGATAAGACACTTCCTTGCTATAAGCATTGTCAATAAAATAATCTTGGAATAAGAAAGCGGTGTCATACTTAATACTATTTGAGCATCAAGTGATATTAGAGACACTCGTTTAGATCAGGTGGTGTATGATTTATAATCCATTTTCAGATCAAAAGACATGGGAGATGATGGGAAAGCCTAAGCTAGTATGGTCACTTGTTCAACTAAGGCTCATGAATCAACACAAAATAGTCTTGATTGGTTGTTTGATAGGAGTACATGTGAACATAGATGGGGTGTGAAGTATGAAAGACTTTGAAGTGATTGAGATCATGGAAAATGATCAACCATATCCAACATTGATGAGACTGGAATGGGATTTTGATAAATAGGAAATCATTAACTTGAAGATGAGGGAGATGATATTTGAGGCTATAGATTTGAAAGTTACTGCACCCTTGGAACGATTAGAAGGAAAGAGATACATAGATCCATTCAGAGGAAATTACATTGACAACTTATATGACATGAGTGCATGAATGGAGGATTATAAACCGACTGCGGATTATGCACTGAGTTGTATAAGTATTAGTTTGTGTGCATCGGACTCAGAATAAGCTCTAGAGCATTGGCATCAAAGGATAAATGAAGTGTCAACTATATGATGTGCATGTTTAAACTAATCTTTAACTTGGGTTGGAACAAATATATCTAATCCACACAGGTATGATGGGTTAACTGATATAAGTTTGTTTGTAAAGGAATTTTAGTGGAAAGTACTTGACCAATAAAGGTTGTTAGCACTATATGTTTTCCTAAAAGTGACTGCAGGGAGATGGTGGGATGCACATAGAGAGGGGATAAAACATTGGTCACAATGCAGTAGACTCATGAAAATAAGTTTTGGTACTAAGGAAGAGCACATTACGTAGAGGTATACAGGAGAGAGTGATCCAACATGTCATGTTGAGAAGTGAAATGCTTTATGGATTTCAGTATTGGAAGCATAATGGATGCATAGATTTATACACACACTGAACACAATTATGAACAACTGGTATTTGGAATTGGAAATGAACAGGGAGACAACATTATGGGAAGAGTTAGTCAAGAGGTTGAAAGTCACATTTGCATTTGAACATGAATCTGCATCAATAGATGAAATGTTAAACGATATTCAAACTAAGATTTTATCAGGAGAAGGGTCGATGGAGTTGGTATCATTGTGGAGTACACATAGAGACAATATAAATCTCCATGATTTATTGGAATGCTACAATGTGGATAAGGAAGAACATGACGAGGAAGATACCAGGAATGTACATGTACCTGAAACAGAAGGAGAATGAGTAGTAGAAGGGATAGAGCTTGATTTTGCTACATACACACAAATTATAAAGACACAGAAGGTAAACATTGGGATGACAGAAAATCCCAAGTTTGCATAGATAAGACATTATTGGAGTGATGAGACAGTAGAGAAGATTGCATACTTACTCTAAGAATATCAAGACCTATTCCCAAAGACACTTTCATATATGAAGGAAATAGTTGGGGATTTAGGTGAGATGAAGATTTTTTTGAAGCCAAGAGCTAAGTTAGTATGACAGATCCATTACAGGTTAAATACAAATTATAAAGAGAAGGTGAAATTTGAACTAGATCGGATGTTGGACCCAAGAATTATTGAATCAATGGAAGAATATGAGTGGATCAGTCTAATGGTAGTGCAAGACAAGAAGTCAGGAGGAACCAGGATCTGTGTGGATCCGAGGAAGCTGAATGAGGTGTGTTTACATGACCCATTTCTAACACCATTCACATAAGAGGTATTGGAGACCGTAGGAGGACAATAAACTTACTCTTTCATAGATGGATTCTAAGGGTACCATTAGATAAAAATTGCGCAAGAGGATCAACAAAAGACCACTTTCGTGATAGAGTGGGGGATTTATCAGTATACAATTATGCCCTTTGGAGTGAAGAATTCCCCGTAGGTGTTTTTCAGAGTAGTGGTTGCAGCATTCAAGGAATTTATTCATAAGTTCCTTGAAGTGTACTTGGATGATTGGAATGTATTTAGTTTACTAAAGGATCACATAGAAGTACTCAGGCTGATGTTGGATAGCTGCAAACAATGTCATATTTTGTTGTACCTGAAGAAGTGTATTTTTTGCACATCGTTTGGAATTTTGTTGGGACATGTAGTATGCAAGAAGGAATTACTAGTAGATCCAGCCAAGGTTGCCGTAATTCTGGAGTTAGAACCACCTACATCAGTCAAAAAATTGAGGGAAACCTTGGGTCATACATGATGTTACAGGAAATTTATTAAGGGTTATGTGCAAATCACAACATCGATGGAAAAGTTGTTGAAGAAGGAAGCAAAATTTCAATGTAATGAATATTGTCAGAAGGGGTTAGACACATTAAAAGACAAACTGGTAACTGCGTTGATTTTGATCTTTCCATATTGGAATAGAGAGTTATATCTACATGTAGATGCATTTTCCATAATGTTGGGTGCAGTATTATCTCAACAAAGGGATGGAGACATAGATCACCCAATTGCATTTGCAAGTAGGAAGTTGTCCATAGTAGAGAATAACTATACTACCATAGAACGAGAAGGATTGGAAATGGCCTATTCACTACAAAAGTTCAAACATTATTTATTGGGGTCTCACTTTAAGATGTATACATACCATTATGCATTAAAATACTTAGTGAACAAACCAATGTTGGGGGGAGAATATGGAAATGGATACTATTGTTCCAAGAACACGATTTTGAGGTTGTAGTAAAACCAGGGAAGCTGAATGCAGGACCAGATCATCTATCGCACATACTATCAGGAGAAGATGCAGGAAATTTAGATGAAATATTACTAGATGCACAACTATTTGTAGTAAGAATGGTGGATGATTACTTCAAGGACAATGTACATTTTATAAGTACAGGCATGTCTCCAACAGAGATGACAATGTTGCAGAAGAAACAATCGGTGGTGAAAGAAAAAAATTATCAGTTGATTGCAGGGAATTTATACAAGTTGGGTGTGGATGGAATATTGATACACTATGTGTTGGAACATGAAAGTCCAATGATACTAGAAGAATCACATTATGGGATTGCAGTAGGACATTATGCAGGGAGAGCAACTACACAAAATATATTATGCACGGGGCTATGGTGTCCTACACCTCATAAGGACACTAAGGAATAATGCAACTCATGTGATGTATGTCAAAGACTGGCAAATCCATATAGGAAAGAAATGTTTTTAAATACACAAGTTACATTGCAAGCATTTGATAATTGAGTCACATACTTTGTAGGGCCAATCAATACACAAGCAAGAAGATCAGGTGTAAGGTACATCATCACTACGACGTAGTATTTGACAATATGGGAACAAGCAACCCTAGTTACAGATTTCACCGTTGAGACTGCTGCAGGGTTTTTGTTTGAGAATATAGTCACAAGGTTTGGGTGTTCGCACATATTACTCAATGATAAAGGCACACACTTTCTGGATAAGACAATTGTAGGATTGAATGAGGAGTTCCAAATTAACCATCAAAAGAGTAGCTCGTATCATCCTCATTCCAATGGAATAATGGAGGCTTTCAATAAAATCTTGGAGAATGCCTTGACAAAAATTTGCAACGTAGAGAGAGACAATTGGGACTTAAGAGTTCCTGCAGTGTTATGGGTTTAGAGGACTACACGTAAAAATTTGATAGGTCAGACAACTTTCATATTGGTCTATGGGAAAGAAGCAGTGATGCCAATGGATTTTATTCTACCTATCCTACGCACTGCAAAAATTATTGATCTATCGAACTCTGGCGCAATAGAGGAGAGATTGGCATTGTTAGTACAACTTGAGGAATATGTGTTTGTCGCAGGTTTCCATCAGCAAGTTCATAAGGCTAGAGAGAAGGCTTGGCATGATCCACACATCAAACATAAAAGGTTCCAAGTAGGGAATTTGGTACTACTCTATGAGAAAAAGTTCATGCAGCATCCAAGAAATTTTAGAATGTATTGGTGAGGAACCTGTGTGATTTAGAACATAACAGAGACAAGTGTTTCACAGTTGGAAACCTTGAATGGAGAATTCATTGGATGAATGGTGAATGGAAGTTGGATGAAACTCTATTGATACAGATGACAGTCTATGCAGTAATATGGGAAGCCCCATAACACATATTATAGTAGTTGTACCATATTAGGAAGGAAAAACACAGAAAAACAAAAATAAAGTAGTTATACAAAAAATAAAAATATTACAGAGTACAAGGAATTGGAAATTGCGTAGAAAGAATGGTTATCACACATCAATATAGAACTGCGTCAATTAAGAAAATAATACACAAAAGAGAAAGACTTTGAATCACATAAAGGAAAAAGAAAGAACAGCTGTGAAATTTGACAATGACAAGACCATTGGAAGCATTAAAACAAGGAAACAATGGCTACGAAGTGGGAATGACAGGTCATAAATGTGTCGTAGAATATTAAATGATAAAATTCATCAGAAATCATGATAGAGTGCTTGAAGTACGAGGGAAAAATAACACGCCATATTTGGTAATAAATATGCATTTTTTTTACAACGCATCAGCCACGTTGGATGATTGGACAAGCTACTTAAGGTGTCAAGAGACATGCACAGTTGGAAAGGAGGCACAAAAATAAAATAAGCTCGTTAAGTGTAAGTCATTGTTTCATGCGATAGAGAGAAAACCAGATCGAACAAAGAGAATATGAGTGCACCAGAGCCAATATACAACTTCAAAATAATAGACATAGAGCTAGTTAAGCAATCTATCATATAAGATGAATGGCCCCACCAAAGGTTGGAGCGTCATCTACAACAGTGTGAAAATAGGAAAAATGCCCAGTAAATACACCAAAGGTTGAATAAGTAAACATAGCTTCAACTTTAGCATCACAGGAAAGTTTTCACAAAGATTACCAACCATCAAGGATGGATAATGCACCACAAATCACGGTCCCAACCAACGGGAAGTACCCACTATCAACATCACCATTTACATTTGGTGTAAGAATTGAAGGATAAATGCTTGGTAAGATTGTTTTCCTATAGTTCATGGATCGTGACAATACCAAACAATAAAAATTCCCCGAACTGGCTAAGGAAAATTATTTTCGCACTAGGAGAGTACCTGACATAGGAGAAATCTTGTTGGAGACATAGGATTGAGTGACAAGATTAGAAAAGGAGGGCATATTGAACTTGTTGTGGATCCCACATTTTGGGAGAATATTGGATATAAATGCTTGTGTGAAGTCGTTGCTCAGTTGCTTCCACTGGGGGACATTGTGACTTGATCCCCCAGTGTCAATCTATACTATGTTGATTTCACGCATTATAGGGCCTCCAAAGGTAGGTGAGGATCTAACCCTTTTGTTTAAGAAGGAAAGAGAGAGATTCCTCTTAGATTCAATGAAGGAAAAATTACAAACATTCATGGAAAAGAGGGGACTGGATGTTAAAAACATCAATAAAAAAAATGTTCAGTTGGTTATGTAGGTGCTAGCCAACAAGGTGTTGTGCAAGTGCAGGAAGGATGAAGTACTAGTTGTAGTAATTGAAGCCACAAAAAAATGTGTTGAAGGGTTCAAATGTATTGGGCCACCTTCTTGGTGAACTAATTATTATAGTATTGCATTGAAGTCGAGGAAAAGGGCACATAATTCCACTATGCATGGTTCTTCATTTTGATTGCATTGGTCGGTTGGAAGGAACCAGGTTACTAGCATCACATGCACACATTAGGAAAAGGAAATTTGGCTAGAACATATGCCAACTTATGGAATACGATGATTAACATAAGACAAAATGACATGAATGCCACATTTTATCTATACTTGGACACTATCACACATCTAGTTGCACACACACTACGCATATCAGCAGAGACGGTAAAAACATATATGGATATCACACGTTTTAAAGCAGGCATGCACCACATGTACGTGCAGGATAAGAAGGACCCAACAAGCGAGTGGTTTTCCACCAATTATAGATTAACCAAAATGGACATATGTTTGATTTTAAATGACTGGGAAGAAGAATGGAAAATCCCAACACCAAAAATAGGGAAAGCAGAAGAGGAAGAATAACAAGATAAAAGTGATGAGGAACCAGATGACAAGCAAGGGAATGAGAAAAAAAATGGCATGGGAGATATGCCTAGACCATCCACAACTGAAGAGCATCAATGGATCCCCACAACAGGGGAAAAAAGTAAGGACAATGGGAAATAACCCGTAGGAGGAGAACACAAGAAGACAAAAGTGCATAGAGAAACCCTACTATATGAATTTACTGATGATGATATGGACATCATGGATACCAGCTAAGGGATGTCGCGGAAGAAATAATGGAGGAAGCCTCCAAGAAACAAGAATAAGAACAACAAAGAGTGTGGGATTAGTTGGTATAAATCGAGCAGATGTTGGAAGCAACAATGATCACCAAAGAGAGAAAAACCAAGGTAAGCTTGTCCAATATTGTAGTAAAGGAAGTAGAAAGTGAACATCCAGTCTTTACCTAGTTAGTAGCCAGAAACAACATACTACATATTGAGAGAGATGAACTGGAATTTTCGATGATCGAATTGCAACAACAAGTGACTACACTAGGACATATAAACCTAGTTGTATCAAGGATGCCAAATACGGAAACTACAAGACTTGCAGATAGGCTTATTGCAAGAGATTAAGAAAAGAGGAGAGTAAGCATAGCAGGGACTAATAAAAATGATGGATGAAAGAGATCATTTATAACAGTAGTATGAAATTGTGCTTCAAAAAAATAAGGAAGTTGAAGGCCAAGTGGAGGAGGTCATGAAGGAAAAAACCAACACCGAGGAAAGGGTGAAGAAATCCCTTAAGGAAAAGGACGAAGTTGAAGGTATAGTGTAGAAAACCCAAGAAGTTATCCAAAAATTATACAAGGACATTCCAAAAGTCCTCATAGTAGTAGAAGCTACTATGGAGGAACAAATGTTAAAGATCAATGAAGTCATCAAGGGCTTCAGAGCACAGATTGAGGACTTACAATTACAAATCATTCCTAGAACACCATCGAAAGTGCGAGAAGGAATGGAGAGAATGAAAACGAGAGCAGTCATCAATATCAATAAAGTAGATGAAAATTACGCCAAACTCTGTGAGGAAAGTGCACAGATATGGAAAGAGTTAGTAGAGGATCATGAGATGAAGTTTGTGGAAGCTTGGTTAAGAGAATCAGAAGAGAGGGTGCAACAAGATTCGAATAAGATAACTACTCTTCCATCAGTGGACGTATGAAAACCATTTTGTCGTAGAGGCAGTCATACTTAGAAGTGGAGAAGATGAGGGATCAAGAAATGATCCTTCAATAATGATTGGGACACTGTAGGAAGAATCAATCAGGATAATAAGGGAACTTGCCATTATGTAGGGAATGGTCAAACATGCATCTTATGAAGCAGAGGAGAAACTCATAGCCTTGACTATGCATGGGGCTGAGGAGATCGTAGAAACAAAGGCCAAAATAATCGAATAAGTGGAGGTAGTGAAGGCTCCCAAAATTTCATTGCAGCATTGAAGAACATGCAACAGGCCTGAGTGGCTCGAGATGAGCCATAGGTGATTGTTTGGGGCATGTTGGACATGTCCTGAGTATAAAATAAATGTACAATATAGGTGTGTAGGAGAAGAAGGAGTATTAGGGAGTGTGCAGCCAAGGCACATCCAGGAGGATAAGGAGCCACGAAGGCACATCTAGAAGTAAAGCACACAATAAATATAGAATAAATCAGAGAATAAAGAAATTAATAAAGAAGGAGAAGAAAGAAGGAGAAGAGGAAGGATGACAACTCAACATGCTATATATGGAAGTACACACAAAAGAAGAAAGAACAAGCAGTCAAAGTGCAAAAGCAACATGTAGACGAAAAAGAAAGAGAAAGCAATCGAACAACCAGTTAAGTAGAGTTGTCATGCAATGTAATAAGGATTTGGGAGGAACCAACTAGGGTTTCAAGCCATAGATTGTATGTATAAATATGTAACAGGTTGGGAGAATAGGGGTTCCTCCATGTGATTATTCTAAAGCAATATTGTGGAGTCCCTTCCAAGCTACCGAGAATTCTTTTATGTAAGAAGAGTGATAGGATAGTCTGTAAAAGAGAGGAATCCATGTCTGAATGTAAGAGATGATGTAGAGAGAGAGGCTTTCATTGTAGAGTGTCTAGTCTAGGAGGGAAGAAATATAATCATGATATATCATTGTAAGTGTAGTGCGCAAACCAAAAGAAATTGAAGAGCACCTAATAAAGAAGTCGTTCGTTGGGGATGTAGCCCATAGTTGGGTGAACCACGTTAAATCTTTTCTTACATGTATGTTATATGAATGTTCATCAATTTTGTTTTATTCTTATTAGATTTTTTTTGTGTTATGCATAATCATTGTGCAATAATCATGATTGTTATAGTAACGGTTATGTGGTAAAATTGAATCAATTGATGGTATGAATCTGAATCACTAAGTAGTTAATAGTGAACAAGGAAAAAACTACACGAACAAAACTAATAAGGAAGAATGAATAGAATGGTCACCTCCCATTCCCTCACTACTGCAGAAACTAGGTTCTTGCAGTCCCAATAGATACCCCAGGTGAGACTTCATCTACGTAAGTAGGTGATGCCGAAAGGGTCGGTGTCTGATGGTTTTTATTGGTAAAAGATAACTTGAACCTCGATTCTTACAAACTTCATGCAACACAAACATCCATCAATATCAACATTCCATATCTAGATAGAGGATACCTATGTGGAGTTTCAATAGGTAATATTCTATGGAATAAGGTGAAAATTAGTGCTCCATTCGGTCAACCCAACTAGTTGGATCTAACCCATCCAACTTATTTAAATCAACTTTATGAAAGTGGGGCATCATATTCTGGGAACAATTAAAAAATGAGAAATTATTATTGAGACCTTATTCCTCAATGTGCTTACTCTTATGGTAGGATTCATCAAATTATTTTTCACCCTCCTCGGCCTTACGCTTCAACTTCACAATTTGATCAAAACAAAGGTTGACTTGTGCAGTGAGAGAAGACATATTGGTTTCCATTTTGGTAATTGACTAGATGGGAAACTCCACCATATTATGTACTTTGTCCATGGTTGGCATGTTTTTGGTGTTTGGAATGGTTCCACGAGGTCCACCAAAGAGTTTATCCAAGCGTTAGCCTAACACTATTAGTGTCCCAAGAGGAATTTGTTAAGAGGGGCCACAAGTAATGGTACTAAAAGGTCCACAAATGTTTTTTAGGTGTTGTAGAGTGACACCACAATGATCAAAGTTGCATAAGGAGTTTGTTTATATGGGTCATTTGCAATGGTGTTGGTAGGCCCCAATATTTTTTTCATTTCAATATAAGGAGAGTGTTACTCCCTACTGTGTATTACTCA
>ML777598.1:1221791-1299677 GCA_009831015.1 Picea engelmannii | reverse complement strand
CACATCATATATGTATAGGATTTAGGATGAGAATGTTGTATTAGAAGAGGGTGGTCTGCAATACAATAATCAAATAGGTTTCAATATAAATTAAAAAAGAAAATTTGGTATAGGTCGGGGAAGAGGAAGTTTTGGTAGAGGAGGAAGAAGGCCTATAATATGTTATAATTGTAATCAACTAGGACACTTGGTGTGCATATGCCCAAATCCATGTACAACATGAACATAGTGCAAAGCATTGGATCATGAGACAAAAGATTGTCCTCAACTAGTTCTGAAATGTCAGGCCAGGGATAACTAGAAGCAAAATCAAAATCAAAATGTCTAGAAGATATCAGTTGAAAAATCCAATGAAGGACAAAGAATAATAGTTATTACATGTGGAGGAGTTAGAATAGGAGTTGATATGACGATTGAAGGAAAGAAAATGAAGCAATGAGTAAGGAAGTCAACAGGGCCCTTGCCAATGTTTGATCCTCAACAAGAAAGGGAGACATATCAAAGAGAAATAAAATAAGTACTTGGATAGGATTGGGGAGCATCAACATCAGCTACGCCTCATGTAGAAGATCGCGTTGTGCCATAGAAACCAAGTGGGAAGGTAATCACACTAAAAAACTTCTTGAGTAGTTGTGTGGAGATAATGAAAGATGAAACTATGTTGAGTACATTATATGACATGATTGATCACTGTACACAAGGAAGGGAAACTCCTATCATACAAAATATGGTAAATCAGGTACTGCACAGGAAGAGAACCAACGAAGAATTCATATTCAGTGCACAGATTGGGGATTATTATGTGGATAATATTATATTTTACTTAGGGTACGATGTGAATGTTTTACCTAAGAATATGATCGAAGAGGATATAGGAACGTTAACAGAGGTCAAGGAGGATCTAAAATGCTCATAGGGATCCAAAAAGGGTCAAAATTTCTCAAAATTCAACCATATGAAAAGTTCAAGAAATGTCATCATTGTGAATAGCTCGTTGTCATATTTTCAATGGTGAAAACGACACGTCAATCAAAGCTCATATGAAAAACTTATGGCTAGTCAAAATTTGGTCAAAGTACATGCAAATAAGGAGGTAACACGTGGCACCACTACAAGGGTGACACACGACACCTAGTTGGTAGTTGATTGGGAACAGTTGTGATGAAAAGTGATCCAATGGCGTGTTGACATGTGGTACGTAAGTGGATGAATTGCATGTTGAAAAGTGGCATCAATTATCAATTGACACATGGCAGTGATCAACCAATGAGAGGTCGCCACATGGAAAACTCCCATTGGCTAATATTGGATGGAATTTGTTAAAACTATGGACGATCTATAGGAAATCGAACCCAGATCTCTTTCATAATAGCACAATGCCTTACCAATGCACTCTCACATGAGCCTTACTATTCATACAACACATTATTTATTTAAAGTGGGATATTTTTTAAGTTCGGTGGGAAAAGGGTCGAGGGCTTAGCCCTCGACCCACGATTCTATCACCTGCAAGGGGACCAAGCCCCTAGATTCACGCACGGGGTCTATGACCATACCATATTTAACATTGATTATATAATATTGTTATATTGTTTTAAAAATATAAAAACCACTCAAATAAAATACATGCACACTAATATTTTCCACGAGACTTTATATAAGTGGGTTTTGTAATTAAATGGGTTTTGTTATTTGTTGTAACAAAATCCAATAATAAAAGGAGTTGGTTGGGATTTGATTCCCCAATCTTCCCTATATAAAGGAGCACTCCATACCAATGTAAAACACTCATTTGGTGCTAAAACAATATGCATTAAGTATTTTATAATGCATATTATGTAGTGTTTTGGGATATATAAGGTGTTTATAGTCACAAGATTATTTTTTCGAAGCAATCCTAATGGTGATAATATTATTTCTCTTTTAAGCCAGAAGGCTATAAATTGATTGTTTTGTAATTGAGAATTTGTAACAACAGTCTTTCGTGCTACTAACTCTATGATGAGTTTTTTTTAAGTTGGTGTGAATTTTGAGACAAAAAGAGATTGTGTACATTGTTTTGCATGCCAAGGGTTGTCTGTGGCACTGTGGCGAAACATAGTCGATTTTATACTTATTCTTCTTAGTTTTTCAAGAGGATCGCAAGAGTGATGTCCTTTTCTACATTAGAAAAGAATATTTTAAGGGAATCTTCGACTCTTGTATTGTAATCTATCTTATTGTACTTTCAGCTATTGTTGAGCATTTATAGAGAGGTATCACTGGTTGTAAGTGGATGTGAAGACAATTATTGTATTATGTGGTTATTATTTACAATTTTCATTTGATTTTGTATATTCTCATGTATGATTATGCAAGTTATGATCTTCATTTTTTGTGTTTGGTAAAGTAAGATAAGACACTTCCTTGCTATAAGCATTGTCAATAAAATAATCTTGGAATAAGAAAGCGGTGTCATACTTAATACTATTTGAGCATCAAGTGATATTAGAGACACTCGTTTAGATCAGGTGGTGTATGATTTATAATCCATTTTCAGATCAAAAGACATGGGAGATGATGGGAAAGCCTAAGCTAGTATGGTCACTTGTTCAACTAAGGCTCATGAATCAACACAAAATAGTCTTGATTGGTTGTTTGATAGGAGTACATGTGAACATAGATGGGGTGTGAAGTATGAAAGACTTTGAAGTGATTGAGATCATGGAAAATGATCAACCATATCCAACATTGATGAGACTGGAATGGGATTTTGATAAATAGGAAATCATTAACTTGAAGATGAGGGAGATGATATTTGAGGCTATAGATTTGAAAGTTACTGCACCCTTGGAACGATTAGAAGGAAAGAGATACATAGATCCATTCAGAGGAAATTACATTGACAACTTATATGACATGAGTGCATGAATGGAGGATTATAAACCGACTGCGGATTATGCACTGAGTTGTATAAGTATTAGTTTGTGTGCATCGGACTCAGAATAAGCTCTAGAGCATTGGCATCAAAGGATAAATGAAGTGTCAACTATATGATGTGCATGTTTAAACTAATCTTTAACTTGGGTTGGAACAAATATATCTAATCCACACAGGTATGATGGGTTAACTGATATAAGTTTGTTTGTAAAGGAATTTTAGTGGAAAGTACTTGACCAATAAAGGTTGTTAGCACTATATGTTTTCCTAAAAGTGACTGCAGGGAGATGGTGGGATGCACATAGAGAGGGGATAAAACATTGGTCACAATGCAGTAGACTCATGAAAATAAGTTTTGGTACTAAGGAAGAGCACATTACGTAGAGGTATACAGGAGAGAGTGATCCAACATGTCATGTTGAGAAGTGAAATGCTTTATGGATTTCAGTATTGGAAGCATAATGGATGCATAGATTTATACACACACTGAACACAATTATGAACAACTGGTATTTGGAATTGGAAATGAACAGGGAGACAACATTATGGGAAGAGTTAGTCAAGAGGTTGAAAGTCACATTTGCATTTGAACATGAATCTGCATCAATAGATGAAATGTTAAACGATATTCAAACTAAGATTTTATCAGGAGAAGGGTCGATGGAGTTGGTATCATTGTGGAGTACACATAGAGACAATATAAATCTCCATGATTTATTGGAATGCTACAATGTGGATAAGGAAGAACATGACGAGGAAGATACCAGGAATGTACATGTACCTGAAACAGAAGGAGAATGAGTAGTAGAAGGGATAGAGCTTGATTTTGCTACATACACACAAATTATAAAGACACAGAAGGTAAACATTGGGATGACAGAAAATCCCAAGTTTGCATAGATAAGACATTATTGGAGTGATGAGACAGTAGAGAAGATTGCATACTTACTCTAAGAATATCAAGACCTATTCCCAAAGACACTTTCATATATGAAGGAAATAGTTGGGGATTTAGGTGAGATGAAGATTTTTTTGAAGCCAAGAGCTAAGTTAGTATGACAGATCCATTACAGGTTAAATACAAATTATAAAGAGAAGGTGAAATTTGAACTAGATCGGATGTTGGACCCAAGAATTATTGAATCAATGGAAGAATATGAGTGGATCAGTCTAATGGTAGTGCAAGACAAGAAGTCAGGAGGAACCAGGATCTGTGTGGATCCGAGGAAGCTGAATGAGGTGTGTTTACATGACCCATTTCTAACACCATTCACATAAGAGGTATTGGAGACCGTAGGAGGACAATAAACTTACTCTTTCATAGATGGATTCTAAGGGTACCATTAGATAAAAATTGCGCAAGAGGATCAACAAAAGACCACTTTCGTGATAGAGTGGGGGATTTATCAGTATACAATTATGCCCTTTGGAGTGAAGAATTCCCCGTAGGTGTTTTTCAGAGTAGTGGTTGCAGCATTCAAGGAATTTATTCATAAGTTCCTTGAAGTGTACTTGGATGATTGGAATGTATTTAGTTTACTAAAGGATCACATAGAAGTACTCAGGCTGATGTTGGATAGCTGCAAACAATGTCATATTTTGTTGTACCTGAAGAAGTGTATTTTTTGCACATCGTTTGGAATTTTGTTGGGACATGTAGTATGCAAGAAGGAATTACTAGTAGATCCAGCCAAGGTTGCCGTAATTCTGGAGTTAGAACCACCTACATCAGTCAAAAAATTGAGGGAAACCTTGGGTCATACATGATGTTACAGGAAATTTATTAAGGGTTATGTGCAAATCACAACATCGATGGAAAAGTTGTTGAAGAAGGAAGCAAAATTTCAATGTAATGAATATTGTCAGAAGGGGTTAGACACATTAAAAGACAAACTGGTAACTGCGTTGATTTTGATCTTTCCATATTGGAATAGAGAGTTATATCTACATGTAGATGCATTTTCCATAATGTTGGGTGCAGTATTATCTCAACAAAGGGATGGAGACATAGATCACCCAATTGCATTTGCAAGTAGGAAGTTGTCCATAGTAGAGAATAACTATACTACCATAGAACGAGAAGGATTGGAAATGGCCTATTCACTACAAAAGTTCAAACATTATTTATTGGGGTCTCACTTTAAGATGTATACATACCATTATGCATTAAAATACTTAGTGAACAAACCAATGTTGGGGGGAGAATATGGAAATGGATACTATTGTTCCAAGAACACGATTTTGAGGTTGTAGTAAAACCAGGGAAGCTGAATGCAGGACCAGATCATCTATCGCACATACTATCAGGAGAAGATGCAGGAAATTTAGATGAAATATTACTAGATGCACAACTATTTGTAGTAAGAATGGTGGATGATTACTTCAAGGACAATGTACATTTTATAAGTACAGGCATGTCTCCAACAGAGATGACAATGTTGCAGAAGAAACAATCGGTGGTGAAAGAAAAAAATTATCAGTTGATTGCAGGGAATTTATACAAGTTGGGTGTGGATGGAATATTGATACACTATGTGTTGGAACATGAAAGTCCAATGATACTAGAAGAATCACATTATGGGATTGCAGTAGGACATTATGCAGGGAGAGCAACTACACAAAATATATTATGCACGGGGCTATGGTGTCCTACACCTCATAAGGACACTAAGGAATAATGCAACTCATGTGATGTATGTCAAAGACTGGCAAATCCATATAGGAAAGAAATGTTTTTAAATACACAAGTTACATTGCAAGCATTTGATAATTGAGTCACATACTTTGTAGGGCCAATCAATACACAAGCAAGAAGATCAGGTGTAAGGTACATCATCACTACGACGTAGTATTTGACAATATGGGAACAAGCAACCCTAGTTACAGATTTCACCGTTGAGACTGCTGCAGGGTTTTTGTTTGAGAATATAGTCACAAGGTTTGGGTGTTCGCACATATTACTCAATGATAAAGGCACACACTTTCTGGATAAGACAATTGTAGGATTGAATGAGGAGTTCCAAATTAACCATCAAAAGAGTAGCTCGTATCATCCTCATTCCAATGGAATAATGGAGGCTTTCAATAAAATCTTGGAGAATGCCTTGACAAAAATTTGCAACGTAGAGAGAGACAATTGGGACTTAAGAGTTCCTGCAGTGTTATGGGTTTAGAGGACTACACGTAAAAATTTGATAGGTCAGACAACTTTCATATTGGTCTATGGGAAAGAAGCAGTGATGCCAATGGATTTTATTCTACCTATCCTACGCACTGCAAAAATTATTGATCTATCGAACTCTGGCGCAATAGAGGAGAGATTGGCATTGTTAGTACAACTTGAGGAATATGTGTTTGTCGCAGGTTTCCATCAGCAAGTTCATAAGGCTAGAGAGAAGGCTTGGCATGATCCACACATCAAACATAAAAGGTTCCAAGTAGGGAATTTGGTACTACTCTATGAGAAAAAGTTCATGCAGCATCCAAGAAATTTTAGAATGTATTGGTGAGGAACCTGTGTGATTTAGAACATAACAGAGACAAGTGTTTCACAGTTGGAAACCTTGAATGGAGAATTCATTGGATGAATGGTGAATGGAAGTTGGATGAAACTCTATTGATACAGATGACAGTCTATGCAGTAATATGGGAAGCCCCATAACACATATTATAGTAGTTGTACCATATTAGGAAGGAAAAACACAGAAAAACAAAAATAAAGTAGTTATACAAAAAATAAAAATATTACAGAGTACAAGGAATTGGAAATTGCGTAGAAAGAATGGTTATCACACATCAATATAGAACTGCGTCAATTAAGAAAATAATACACAAAAGAGAAAGACTTTGAATCACATAAAGGAAAAAGAAAGAACAGCTGTGAAATTTGACAATGACAAGACCATTGGAAGCATTAAAACAAGGAAACAATGGCTACGAAGTGGGAATGACAGGTCATAAATGTGTCGTAGAATATTAAATGATAAAATTCATCAGAAATCATGATAGAGTGCTTGAAGTACGAGGGAAAAATAACACGCCATATTTGGTAATAAATATGCATTTTTTTTACAACGCATCAGCCACGTTGGATGATTGGACAAGCTACTTAAGGTGTCAAGAGACATGCACAGTTGGAAAGGAGGCACAAAAATAAAATAAGCTCGTTAAGTGTAAGTCATTGTTTCATGCGATAGAGAGAAAACCAGATCGAACAAAGAGAATATGAGTGCACCAGAGCCAATATACAACTTCAAAATAATAGACATAGAGCTAGTTAAGCAATCTATCATATAAGATGAATGGCCCCACCAAAGGTTGGAGCGTCATCTACAACAGTGTGAAAATAGGAAAAATGCCCAGTAAATACACCAAAGGTTGAATAAGTAAACATAGCTTCAACTTTAGCATCACAGGAAAGTTTTCACAAAGATTACCAACCATCAAGGATGGATAATGCACCACAAATCACGGTCCCAACCAACGGGAAGTACCCACTATCAACATCACCATTTACATTTGGTGTAAGAATTGAAGGATAAATGCTTGGTAAGATTGTTTTCCTATAGTTCATGGATCGTGACAATACCAAACAATAAAAATTCCCCGAACTGGCTAAGGAAAATTATTTTCGCACTAGGAGAGTACCTGACATAGGAGAAATCTTGTTGGAGACATAGGATTGAGTGACAAGATTAGAAAAGGAGGGCATATTGAACTTGTTGTGGATCCCACATTTTGGGAGAATATTGGATATAAATGCTTGTGTGAAGTCGTTGCTCAGTTGCTTCCACTGGGGGACATTGTGACTTGATCCCCCAGTGTCAATCTATACTATGTTGATTTCACGCATTATAGGGCCTCCAAAGGTAGGTGAGGATCTAACCCTTTTGTTTAAGAAGGAAAGAGAGAGATTCCTCTTAGATTCAATGAAGGAAAAATTACAAACATTCATGGAAAAGAGGGGACTGGATGTTAAAAACATCAATAAAAAAAATGTTCAGTTGGTTATGTAGGTGCTAGCCAACAAGGTGTTGTGCAAGTGCAGGAAGGATGAAGTACTAGTTGTAGTAATTGAAGCCACAAAAAAATGTGTTGAAGGGTTCAAATGTATTGGGCCACCTTCTTGGTGAACTAATTATTATAGTATTGCATTGAAGTCGAGGAAAAGGGCACATAATTCCACTATGCATGGTTCTTCATTTTGATTGCATTGGTCGGTTGGAAGGAACCAGGTTACTAGCATCACATGCACACATTAGGAAAAGGAAATTTGGCTAGAACATATGCCAACTTATGGAATACGATGATTAACATAAGACAAAATGACATGAATGCCACATTTTATCTATACTTGGACACTATCACACATCTAGTTGCACACACACTACGCATATCAGCAGAGACGGTAAAAACATATATGGATATCACACGTTTTAAAGCAGGCATGCACCACATGTACGTGCAGGATAAGAAGGACCCAACAAGCGAGTGGTTTTCCACCAATTATAGATTAACCAAAATGGACATATGTTTGATTTTAAATGACTGGGAAGAAGAATGGAAAATCCCAACACCAAAAATAGGGAAAGCAGAAGAGGAAGAATAACAAGATAAAAGTGATGAGGAACCAGATGACAAGCAAGGGAATGAGAAAAAAAATGGCATGGGAGATATGCCTAGACCATCCACAACTGAAGAGCATCAATGGATCCCCACAACAGGGGAAAAAAGTAAGGACAATGGGAAATAACCCGTAGGAGGAGAACACAAGAAGACAAAAGTGCATAGAGAAACCCTACTATATGAATTTACTGATGATGATATGGACATCATGGATACCAGCTAAGGGATGTCGCGGAAGAAATAATGGAGGAAGCCTCCAAGAAACAAGAATAAGAACAACAAAGAGTGTGGGATTAGTTGGTATAAATCGAGCAGATGTTGGAAGCAACAATGATCACCAAAGAGAGAAAAACCAAGGTAAGCTTGTCCAATATTGTAGTAAAGGAAGTAGAAAGTGAACATCCAGTCTTTACCTAGTTAGTAGCCAGAAACAACATACTACATATTGAGAGAGATGAACTGGAATTTTCGATGATCGAATTGCAACAACAAGTGACTACACTAGGACATATAAACCTAGTTGTATCAAGGATGCCAAATACGGAAACTACAAGACTTGCAGATAGGCTTATTGCAAGAGATTAAGAAAAGAGGAGAGTAAGCATAGCAGGGACTAATAAAAATGATGGATGAAAGAGATCATTTATAACAGTAGTATGAAATTGTGCTTCAAAAAAATAAGGAAGTTGAAGGCCAAGTGGAGGAGGTCATGAAGGAAAAAACCAACACCGAGGAAAGGGTGAAGAAATCCCTTAAGGAAAAGGACGAAGTTGAAGGTATAGTGTAGAAAACCCAAGAAGTTATCCAAAAATTATACAAGGACATTCCAAAAGTCCTCATAGTAGTAGAAGCTACTATGGAGGAACAAATGTTAAAGATCAATGAAGTCATCAAGGGCTTCAGAGCACAGATTGAGGACTTACAATTACAAATCATTCCTAGAACACCATCGAAAGTGCGAGAAGGAATGGAGAGAATGAAAACGAGAGCAGTCATCAATATCAATAAAGTAGATGAAAATTACGCCAAACTCTGTGAGGAAAGTGCACAGATATGGAAAGAGTTAGTAGAGGATCATGAGATGAAGTTTGTGGAAGCTTGGTTAAGAGAATCAGAAGAGAGGGTGCAACAAGATTCGAATAAGATAACTACTCTTCCATCAGTGGACGTATGAAAACCATTTTGTCGTAGAGGCAGTCATACTTAGAAGTGGAGAAGATGAGGGATCAAGAAATGATCCTTCAATAATGATTGGGACACTGTAGGAAGAATCAATCAGGATAATAAGGGAACTTGCCATTATGTAGGGAATGGTCAAACATGCATCTTATGAAGCAGAGGAGAAACTCATAGCCTTGACTATGCATGGGGCTGAGGAGATCGTAGAAACAAAGGCCAAAATAATCGAATAAGTGGAGGTAGTGAAGGCTCCCAAAATTTCATTGCAGCATTGAAGAACATGCAACAGGCCTGAGTGGCTCGAGATGAGCCATAGGTGATTGTTTGGGGCATGTTGGACATGTCCTGAGTATAAAATAAATGTACAATATAGGTGTGTAGGAGAAGAAGGAGTATTAGGGAGTGTGCAGCCAAGGCACATCCAGGAGGATAAGGAGCCACGAAGGCACATCTAGAAGTAAAGCACACAATAAATATAGAATAAATCAGAGAATAAAGAAATTAATAAAGAAGGAGAAGAAAGAAGGAGAAGAGGAAGGATGACAACTCAACATGCTATATATGGAAGTACACACAAAAGAAGAAAGAACAAGCAGTCAAAGTGCAAAAGCAACATGTAGACGAAAAAGAAAGAGAAAGCAATCGAACAACCAGTTAAGTAGAGTTGTCATGCAATGTAATAAGGATTTGGGAGGAACCAACTAGGGTTTCAAGCCATAGATTGTATGTATAAATATGTAACAGGTTGGGAGAATAGGGGTTCCTCCATGTGATTATTCTAAAGCAATATTGTGGAGTCCCTTCCAAGCTACCGAGAATTCTTTTATGTAAGAAGAGTGATAGGATAGTCTGTAAAAGAGAGGAATCCATGTCTGAATGTAAGAGATGATGTAGAGAGAGAGGCTTTCATTGTAGAGTGTCTAGTCTAGGAGGGAAGAAATATAATCATGATATATCATTGTAAGTGTAGTGCGCAAACCAAAAGAAATTGAAGAGCACCTAATAAAGAAGTCGTTCGTTGGGGATGTAGCCCATAGTTGGGTGAACCACGTTAAATCTTTTCTTACATGTATGTTATATGAATGTTCATCAATTTTGTTTTATTCTTATTAGATTTTTTTTGTGTTATGCATAATCATTGTGCAATAATCATGATTGTTATAGTAACGGTTATGTGGTAAAATTGAATCAATTGATGGTATGAATCTGAATCACTAAGTAGTTAATAGTGAACAAGGAAAAAACTACACGAACAAAACTAATAAGGAAGAATGAATAGAATGGTCACCTCCCATTCCCTCACTACTGCAGAAACTAGGTTCTTGCAGTCCCAATAGATACCCCAGGTGAGACTTCATCTACGTAAGTAGGTGATGCCGAAAGGGTCGGTGTCTGATGGTTTTTATTGGTAAAAGATAACTTGAACCTCGATTCTTACAAACTTCATGCAACACAAACATCCATCAATATCAACATTCCATATCTAGATAGAGGATACCTATGTGGAGTTTCAATAGGTAATATTCTATGGAATAAGGTGAAAATTAGTGCTCCATTCGGTCAACCCAACTAGTTGGATCTAACCCATCCAACTTATTTAAATCAACTTTATGAAAGTGGGGCATCATATTCTGGGAACAATTAAAAAATGAGAAATTATTATTGAGACCTTATTCCTCAATGTGCTTACTCTTATGGTAGGATTCATCAAATTATTTTTCACCCTCCTCGGCCTTACGCTTCAACTTCACAATTTGATCAAAACAAAGGTTGACTTGTGCAGTGAGAGAAGACATATTGGTTTCCATTTTGGTAATTGACTAGATGGGAAACTCCACCATATTATGTACTTTGTCCATGGTTGGCATGTTTTTGGTGTTTGGAATGGTTCCACGAGGTCCACCAAAGAGTTTATCCAAGCGTTAGCCTAACACTATTAGTGTCCCAAGAGGAATTTGTTAAGAGGGGCCACAAGTAATGGTACTAAAAGGTCCACAAATGTTTTTTAGGTGTTGTAGAGTGACACCACAATGATCAAAGTTGCATAAGGAGTTTGTTTATATGGGTCATTTGCAATGGTGTTGGTAGGCCCCAATATTTTTTTCATTTCAATATAAGGAGAGTGTTACTCCCTACTGTGTATTACTCACTAATGAAATTCCCAAATTTCTGATATTGATAAATGCGTAGGAATTTTGTTATGTATGTTGTAGAAGCTTGGGTTCATAGGAAAAGCCTCAGATTTGTAGGGTCTTATGGTTATAGGACGATCAAACTCTACATATGTCTAATATACTAGAGGGTTTCCAACAATAATACTCAACTAATATTTCATGACACCAACTAAGGAGGATATATTGTACCCTTAGTTGTACTACCTAATTCCTTGGTATGTTAGAGTGATTTATTAGAGTCGTGTTCTCAACATACTATAGTAATATGATGGCCAACATCATTATGTTAGGCTGGATTCAAGTGAACCTAGGGGGATTCCAATATACTTGAAGGTACATGGAAGCCAATTTCGTTTATATATGTTGTCTAATGTGGTACTACTCAAAGCGGTACCAATAGAAATTACAAGGGTGTCCAACCAAGTGACACTTCTTGTATTCTTCCCCAAATTTAAGTTTTCCCACTAAATGATAGATCTCTAAGATGTTAGAACCTATTTCTAGCCTTTAAAAAGTCCTTTAAAATTGTAACATGTTTTAGCACATGAAAGTGCTCTAATACCAGGTGTGGTGTTCTCTATTATTTGAAATAGAATATTCAAAGTAAAACATCCATAATGTAGCTACATAAAGCAATTAAACAGAGTAAGATAGATGAAAATATAGTTGAGGAAATAAAATAATAGAACTAGAATGTGAAAATAACATGCGGTAAGAAAATTTGTATTCATATTTAGAATTAAATGCAATGTTTACTTACCTCTTTGAGGGGACAACCTTTAAAATGAGTACACATCCAAATATAATAATATTCACTTAACAACTAATTACATAGGTTCTACTACTATATATAGTTTCTAATTGACTGGGAACCCTAACCACCTAATGGACATCCATTAATGAGGTCTCAACCACTAACTAGTGGACCTTTTTAATGAGGCCAAACACATTTACATATTTCACACTCTACTACCTCATGGGGACTTATTTAATAAACATGGCCCATCGTACATTACATAACAAACTATTCCACTAACTATTGGAGTTAGGGTGGGACCCTAACACTAGATGTTATGGTACATCTCATCCTGGATTCTAGGAATTCCCTTACGCCTTGATTCTATTGAACATTCTCCTTTTGATATCAACACATTCATTCTAGAGGGCTAGTTTAGAGGCTTGGGTACATTAGTCCCATTTACATAATTGGTGGTTTGGTGGATCAACATAAACCAAGAAGGGAGGGTCATTATGGCTCTTTAACTTCGATTTTTATGGCATGCTAGACTTCAAATCCTTATCTCACCATTAAGAATCATACACATCAATGGTCTTAGGGTTCCAATTCCCATTGACGACACTAAACATGTAAGTCTCTTATAGTCTTTTTTGAGACCCTAGGTGGAAGTTTCCCTTCAGGTAGATTTCTATGTGTTCTTTCTAGTGTTGGATCAAGTTTTTCTAACTGCGATTGTAGATATTGAGATGTGTTTGGATCTATTCAATATTTTTTGAGCCTCTAGTTTTATCTTTCATGTAGTGATGTCCTTCTGGATCGTAGGCCCCTTTTGTTGTTTGACAAGTGTTTTGTGATTATTCACCACCGCCAAAGAACTGATGTTCCTTCACATGTTTTCAGGAAAGATGTAGCATTGATTATGCCTATTTAGTATTGATATAGCCCCATGGTTCCATCATCCCATATTATATTGTACAATGACATTTATACAAACATTAGTATGGTCACCTTGTTAATATTGAGGTGATGTATACACCTTACCTCATGGTTCTTGTTTTGTAGGTGATTCTCCTTAGTCATCCATGGGTGCTCCTCCATCTCTTTGAATTATCTCCTCCATATTTAGTCCATTCAATTTTTTAGGTAAGAAATTGTGATGAATTTTGACTATATGAATTGCTCCTAGCTTCACACATTAGGGGGAAATTGTTATTGAAGTGATTTTTCTCACTTATATAGTTTGAGTAGATTTTATTCGATACATAACTATTGTAACTATAACCTACATTATGCACCCCACTTCATCATTGTATGACCTTATCATACTTTACATAGCTAAGTCAAACCATATGTTAACCATTTTTTGAGGCACACAATTTTTTCTCCATTTTTTATGTGTGTCATGTAGAAAATCCCTTGATTTCTACACAACCCTTCCTAAATGCAAAATGACTCATAATTGAACTTGTGCTTATTTAGAATGTGTAGTGGGTACGTGGGGACCTTATCTAAACCTCTATATTCATCAATACCATTGATTTAATCTTCCAAGATCTCCACTAAACTTATGAATTATTATTAATATATGAGAGAGTTCCCATGGAAACTACATCCAAAGGACGATTTCATTATCAACCTAGATTGCATTTCATATAGAGAGCATAAGAGTAAGGTTATGCTACTGAAATTTCTTTAGACAGACTTGAAGCCATAATTTTTTCTCCTCCACCATTGAGAGATTCTTTCATATTAGCTAGATTCAATTATTTTTCACCGCAAAGAAAGTTTGCCTCTTCCTACAAGATCTTGGAGTTGGAACAAACAAGGAGACAAAGGACCCTTGGGTGAATCCATGAAAACAAGTAACACATTTTAGCAAGGAAGAGCATGGATTTTTTTTTCATACCCTCAATTGAGGTAGTTTTAAGTGAGATATTGATCAAGTGGTTAAATAGACCCTTGATCAAGTGTTCTTGATGGGCATGGAAATCCCTCAATCTAGGGTTGTTGACGGGCATGGAAATCCCTCGATCGAGGGTTCCTGACATGCATGGAAAGCGCTTGATCGAAGGTTCTTTAGGGATGTGGAAAACCATTGATAGAAGTGTTATATTGGGTTCAATAAACCCTTTATTGAGTTATAGAGCTCAATCTAGGTCCCTTTTTAAATAATTTATGAATGTTTTTTTTTATACATACCTTAAATAATCAACCTAAATACTCTCTTGGTAGGATTTTGATATAGAATTCGGGTTACACTCCACAATCCTCCCCTTTCTAACCTTTTTAAACGAACTAAATTTAGGCATTTTTCATGTTCTCAACATTTTCACTTGGGCATATATTATTATCAAGGATGTGTAGGTTTATATTTAGTTGCATGATAATTAATGAATTTACTTTATTGTCATATACTTTCTTGGTGGTTTATAAAGAATTTGTTCATGGATTTTTAAGGATTTTTAAGATAAAATTGGTTAAATAATCCCCAATCCTTTCTACTTTTATCTTTTTAAAAGTAGATTATGGTATTTTGAAGATCCTAGAAAAGCCTTAGAATGCAACAAAATTTCTAGATAAAAAGTTTAAAATCAAATCCAATCTCCTTCTTGCCTGACTTTTTCTAGGCAATGAAACCCTAGGGGGTGAATCCTCGGACCTAGATCATTTTATTTTATGTTTCATATTACTTTTAAAATTTATTTTCTTTTAAAAATTGTACTTTCCATTGTTTCAAACTCATTTGGAGAAAAATCAATACTATACAAATTACACAAACAAAAATTTAGATCCATCTTAAGTCCTGATCTATGAAGTAGTGAAAAAATCCAATTTATTGCAGTGTAATTTTTTTATTTTTATTTATTTTTATTCTATATCAAGTTTATTATTTCATCATAAAATTTATTTTTCAAAAATCGAAATTTTTTATATTAACAACATTATAACTAGTTTTGTCGCTCCACTGATTAACTCACCCATATTTCAAATCCCCCAACTAACCCACATTTGAAATCCCCCACCATAGTTGTGCAGGAGGAGGAGGAGCGAAATTTCTATCGAAATAACTTTTTGTGAGAAAACATCCATCAACAAGAGAAGTGGCAATGCATATTTATGCCGAAAGGCGTATACCTATTGGAGATGGGCACAATTAATCACCTTTTAATCTAAAATTCTAATCTAATGACTAACAATTGAAAATGCTGGAATATTCTTAGTCGTCCTCCCAAATCAATGAATGTGATTTACTCTTCATAACTTCCTTGTATTTTTGAATGCATCAGTTAACCTGTTTACTTTTTAACATTTACCTAATCATATTAAGAAATTACTTTACCACCATATGATTGCCACGTTTAACTCATAAACCTTTGGAATTACCACATTTAAGATTAACTTTTGGATTTCCTCAACTCTATGTGTGTTTCAATTGTCGTGCGTTTCAATTCACTAGAGTGTTGTCCATTCAGATAACTTTCGACGTTCCCCAGCCACAACACCAACGACTTTTCGACTGTGTTAGTTATGCTGAAAGGCATACACCTATTGACAATGGGCACAATTAATGATCTTTTAACTTTATTTAACATTAAACCCTATGGCTAGCCATCCTCCAAAATCAAAGGGTCAGATTTATTGTTCATAATTTTTTTGCATTTATCAAGACATCTGTTAAAATGTTTACTTTTTAACATTTACTTAATCACATTAAAAAATTATTGTAAGGATATGTAATTGCCACATTTAAATAATTAAATAGGATTAAACATTTTATGGCTAGCCGACCTTTCAGCGTTTTCAGCCACGAGTTAGCGACTGTGCTAGTGATAAAGACAATGGCACACTAATACATTGACACATCGCTGCACTTACTTTCTTGTGATTGCTGGAAAAAGCTTCACGTTCTGGTGGAAAAAAAGTGCATGTAATAAACGAAGAGTTTTGGATGTCCTCATCCAATATCCAAATACACCAAACACACCGTATTGTTTCAAATCGAATTCTTCAAAGGAATAAACGGGACAATTCTTCAACAAAAATTGCAATAATAGGGACAATTCTTCAAAGGAATCCGTTAATACAGTAATATTATGGTGGGAGTAATCGAGAAGAGCCCGGCCTACAGACTCATCACCAATAATAATAATCAATCGAGCTAGAGAGTACGATTCAAGAATCGCTTAACACGAGCACGACCCGAGGGCCCATTTCTCCACATTATTAGATTTGGTAACAGACATGTAGCGCCCCCAGTATACCCATGTCAACCAACAGATTAAGACTGCATCATTTAACAGTGATTTACCTTATCCCGAATCTGACAACCAAGACAACGATAGCATTAAATTGTTACGAAATATGTGGCTGTTCGGTCAATTAAAATTCCAATAAATCGAAGACATATCTTGTTCACTAACTAACTTCAACTCAATTAAATTCATTGACATTGGTGTACGTGATTTGATTGTCAAAGTTTATCAAGATACATATTCTATTATCTTATCTTGATTTTAATTTATAATCTTTCAAAACAAATATACATTTTTATTTTTTAAACATATATTTTTATTATAATTAAAATAAAAAATAATTATTAAAATTTAATAAATAAATACTATTTTTTATTGGGGATATTGGTTTTGTTCTTTCTTAAGAAGAAACAAGTGCTTTTAACTA
The DNA here is from genome assembly GCA_009831015.1 of Picea engelmannii. Taxonomy (NCBI): domain Eukaryota; kingdom Viridiplantae; phylum Streptophyta; class Pinopsida; order Pinales; family Pinaceae; genus Picea; species Picea engelmannii. The sequence continues at coordinate 1,282,361 of ML777598.1, read as the reverse complement.
TTAAACTCACTTAAAGTAAAATATTTCAATATCAACTTTATATATAAAGAAAGCAATTGAAAGTAACAAAATAAAATTAGTAAGCTTATATGAGTTTTTTACAAGCTACTATGAGGGACAACTTAAAAAAAATATTAATAACACTTTTTTTCAATGTTGATCGTAAATATTAATAAGATTTTGTGGATAAGTGTTTTTCACAAATTTCTTATTTTGTCATAGGTGCTTTCTACTTCCCAATATCTAGGAAATGTCTAATTAGTACATTGTTTAACATGGAATTGACAAATGATAATTAGAAAAATGATTAATAAAAAAAAATCCATTATCCACTATAAACAAAGTATTCAATGTCCACTTTAAGTAACATATTTCAACATCAACTTTATATATATATATATATATATATATATATATATATATATATATAGTGATTGAAAGTAAAACATTTTTAACTGATAAAACTTTTCAATAATACATTGTGGAAATGTGGAATTCCTTCAATGCCTAAAATGGAGTTGGTATGTGATATATATATATATATATATATATAACCAACTTAAATTCATTTTAACTTTAGATTCATCATATATGGAGAGGGATCAAATTCCTTGAACTGAAAACTCACAATAAAAATATATATATATATGATTTATTTTAATAACATCCTAACCAAAACAAAGCCAAAACTAAAAAAACACTTCAAATTCAAAAACACTCTCATGTTAGTGTAATAGTATAACCCTTGCTTATATATATATGGGGATAGAACTTTCCAATGATGTATTGTGTAAATGTGAAATTCCTTCAAAGTTTAAAATGAAGTTGGTATATGACCCACAAAAACAAATATATAAAATTAACTTAAAAAACAAATTATATATCAAATTTATTTAATAACATCTTTTAAAAAATTACATACCATACGTATGAGTGAAATAAGAGAATCCTTGCTAATACCACTTTGGAAGTAGTGAAATACCATTTGGAAGTAATATATATATATATATATATATATATATATATATATATATATATATATATATATAAATATAATGTTTTATATTTTAGTTCTATTCGCCACATCTGTAGCATCCAAGTTGAAATCAATTACTTGGGGACACTAAAAAAAACTTGGGGTAGTTATTAATTTCACAATATGCTAATCTCTCCAATATAATAATCATTAATTTTTTTTTTCAAAGAAAAGTTGTTTAAAATTATATTAAGATTACAATTTCCTTTACATCATCAAAACCATGTCATATGGTCTATTGCAAGTCCCCCAAAAGTTCAATACTTAGCTAGCCAGCCACTACTATAATCTGAGTATTGTTGTACTTTTTAAAAAGTGGAAATTCTTTTCAAAATATTTATCCTACTTCAATCCAGGTACAAATGATTAATCCTAATCCCCTTACATAATAGATTTTTATACCATACGATTAATTCTCAACCTTTCAAAAGGTGAAATAGTTCAGAAATTCAAAACTCCTTTAAACAAAACCATATAAAAAACCCCAAAATGTAACCTATGCATAAAAGCATGACCATCGCTAAAATCATCATTAGAAGAGATTTAAATGATTCGGTGCCTCTGCCTTTCCATTGACCAGAAAGTAGTATGTCAATTTGCCAAGAAACCCAAGTAAAGCCTGTTTTGATAGTAGGTCTTCTTTCTTGTTGAAATCTCTGAAAATATGAATGAAGCTGATTTCTTGAAACTGTGAGGAGAATTCTTTGGTTCTGTATTTCCACCCTTCTAAATGGATGGCATTTAAAGTGCATCCATTGTTGAGCCAGTCAATAATACCCTTTGAATCTCCAAATACTTTTAGTTTAGTAATATTCCACATTTTTTCCATGGTTAAAGTCCCCTAGGGCCCCAACAACTCAGCTTTTGAATTTGTGCCACTACCTCCATTTAGGAACCATCTACAAACTTTTTGAGAGGAAAACTTAAATATTCCCCTAGCCCCACACTTTTGTCCTTTTAATATTGATGCCCCATCGAAGAAGGCAAGTATATGATCTAAATCCTGAATTAGTGCGCTCAATTTCATAGCAATTTTTAATTTTGGGTTGTTACCACGGCAATAATTCCTTAGTGTTTTAATAAAGACTGCCATCCAACTGGGACTTTTCCCTTCGAATATCACTTGATTCCTTTCTTTCCATATATTGTAACAAAGATGTGTCACCAGTATACTTGAACATTCTTTGTCTCTCATCCATGTCTCAAAGCAATGACATAGAGTCCTTCCATTCCAGCAAAATTTCTTGCTTAGTCGAATATCTAAGCTTTCCCATACAGTCTGTATAAATAGACAATGCACAAATAAGTGATCAACGTCCTCAATTTTAGACGTGCATAATGAACACCGCCTAGGTCCCTGCCATCCTTTGCCCTATCAAATTTGCCAAGTTAGTATTTTATTTTCTGAAGCCAGCCAAATAAATAGTTTTTTCTTCAATTGGATCTCCCATTTCCATAACTTAAATTTCCATCTCTTCATCTGAGGCCACTCATAGATAGAAATAAGTGTTGAATATATATTTTTAACTGACATTCTCCCTATAGAATCCCCTCCTTTCCATATGAGTGTGTCCTCTTTCTCTCTTAGTGACACCCCTGCCTCATTTAGATCTCTGCAATATTGTTCCCATTCCATTTCTAAATCCCCATATATTCCCAAATCCTTTGCACTAATTCACTTTTTCAAGTGGGATATCGGGTCTTGAAAGACTGAAGCCAATGGCAAGGAAACAATCCCTTTTATGGCTAGGACTGATCTCAATTGGTATGTTAAGATAGCCTTATGTCCTAGACCAAGAATATGATCTCTTCTAGGTACAATGTTGGTTCCTGTCCCAAGTGACCAACTTAACCAATGGAGAATAACATAAAACGACTATACCATATTGGTCCACATCCTCGATGCCGCATTTTCTTTATGGTTAGACAACCTTATCCATTCAATAACCGTCAACTTTCTCATGTACTTATCCCTAATAAGTTTGTGCCAAATTCCTTGCAGAGTCAAGATCTTCCATAGTGTATTTGCATTGAGAGTCGTATTGAAGAATGTCAAGTTTCTAATCCCCCACCCTCCGACTTTTTTGGGTCTAGAAAGTAGTTCCCATATACATAAATGGATTTTTTGTGAGTCTATGCTACCATTCCATAAAAACTTGAAAATCATTTTCCGAATTTGATTCAAAACAGCACGCGGAATGGCCTCCAGTGACATCCAGTACTTTGGTTGTCCTTCTAAGATGAATTTTACCAGTGTATATCTACCCCCCAGCGAAAGCGATCTATTGCACCGTACCTCTATCCTCTTTGAAACTTTTGTTAGGAGCCAATCCCAATCTTTGACTCTAAATTTTATGGTCTTTAAACGATAGCCCAGGTACTTAAACCCTTCAGACAAATCCATAAAAGCATAGGGGAGGAGATCTTTGAAGGGGGTAAGATCATTACTTGAAAAACCCGCATGTAGAATTGTAGATTTGAACTCATTTACAATTAGTCCAGATGCTAAGCAGAAGGATGAAATTATTTTGTCTATCTCCCACCACTCCTTTGAGTCAGCCCTTGTCATAATAATAATATAATAAAATAAAAGAACATGCAAAATCTTAAAAAGACTGGAGACTTTAATACCTGTGACTTTACCATCTCCCTGAGCAGATTTTAGTAGTAGAGTGAGTCCTTCCATTACGAGGATAAATAGTAGTGGTGACAAAGGAAAACCTTGTCGCATCCCCCTACCATTTTTAAAGAATCTTGTCACTTCTCCATTAATTAAAACAACTAATGTAGAAGACGAAACACAATCCATTATCCAATTTGTCAGGTGAGAGTCGCAACCAGTAGAGATCATAATGAGTCTTAAAAAATCCCAATTGACACAGTCATAAGCCTTTTTCAAGTCCAATTTAAGAACTAGCGCCCTTAATTTCTTTTTTTTTTATGTTGTGTAATCTTTCATGTACTGAGCTGATAGCTTCTTGAATTATCCTTCAATGGAGAAAGCCAAACTGTTCTTTGGAAAGTGCACAAGATAGAAAGGGTTTAATCCGATTGGAAATGATTTTGGATATTAATTTATAACATAAATTTCATAAATAAATCGGTCAAAAATCATCAAAGGTTTTGGGATTTTGTGTCTTCGGGATCAAAGCTATGAAAGTTGAATTTATGGTACCCCCCACCGATCCCAGTCTTCTCATTTCTTCCACCATATCAAGAGGGTCTTGTCCCACTATATCAAAGAAAAATGTGAAGAATTCAGCTGACCATCCATCCGGGCCAGGGCTCTTGGCTTTTTTGAACTTGAAGAGAACTGATTTTAATTCCGCCAATGATACCAGTTGAGTGAGTCTGTTTGAGTCCTCCTCCTTGAAAATTTTTGGGAACATACTTGCAATTTTGACTTTCTCAGCCATATTTGGAGTCTCTTGATTCTTGAAACAATTATTAAAGTGATCAAAGGCTGCATTTTTAATAGTTGTTGGCTCTGTGAAAATCGACCCTTCAATATCCAAAATTTCCCAAATGTGCTTTCTCGCACAATTGAAATTGGCGAAGTTATGAAAAAAAATTGTATTATTGTCCCCACTCGCCAGCCAAATCGCCATGTTGCGTAATCTCCAACATTTTTCGATACCTCTAAGGATCAAATTTCTATCCAATTCTTTTTGGCGCAAAATCCTCCCTTCCTCCAAGTTTGTAGTATCTACATTTAGTATCGAAATGGATAATTTAATGCCTTCTTCTAAATCTTTGAGTTTGACCAAGTTCTTTTCATGTTTCTATCGATACCAATGCTTAGTTTTTTCTTTTAAATTCTTTAATTTCCACATGAGGCGATTCCTTAACCCTAATTCAGTCAAATAAATTGGATTGCTCCAAGTTAACAAAACCAAATGTTCAAATTCCAGATCCAATAGACAGTGAGCATTAAATTTGAAGGGAGAAGCAATATGAGTCGGAGGAGCATCCAACTGTAATATAACTGGAGCATGATCTGGGATTAATGGATATTCAACCCAGGAACGGTAAATCCCCACCTTTAGTAACAAATCTTCAGTAACTAAACACCTTTCAAGCCTTCTTACCACAACTTGTTCCCCTGACCTACCATTTCTCCATGTCAGAACCAGCTTTGTAGGTTTCACATCAATCAACTTTTTATCCCCAAACAGGTCCTTGTAAAAGTCATCAAATATAGCTTGTCTAGGAGTACCCCCCCAAACTTCCTCTGGATCGCAGAGAAAATTCAGGTCACTCGCTAAAATTAGATTCTTAATATATAATAATCCGCTATTCGCAAAATTTTTCCAGAATTTAATGCGCTCCATGCACGGTCCATAGACATTCATGAAAGCAAGTTCCCTATTGTCCCTTATGCTTGTACCTATTAATAATATGCCACCAACCGTAAGATAGGGAACAATATCAAAGATAAGAGGATCCCAAGAAACTAGTAAACCCCCAGAATTTCCCAAAGCATCAACCGCACATGTCACCCAGGTGGGTCTAAGGGAAAACAAAAAATCTCTCGAAATTTGTGCCGAAACCAAAGTTTCCTGCAAGAAAACAATATCAGGGTGAGTTTGATATAGTAATATCCTAACCGAGGCCTTTTTCAGGGAGCCTCATGTCCCTCTTAAATTTAAGGATAATAGTATCATTAGTTTTCCCGAGCCTGGGCTTTCACTACTCTAAGAGGCCCTCCTTCAATGGAAGTGATTGGTTCAATATTAATTTGACTAATGGATGCATGTTTCTTCCGCGAGATTCTCATTTTTAGTAGGGACAAATCCATTCCCACCCCTCTCGACCAAGAAAAATATTTTCCCTCCCCCGCATCCATCCCATAAGAGGTACCTTTAGATTTTTTACCATCACTTACCACCGATTTCCCTTTAAAAACTGGTAACTGTGATATAATTTTATTTCTTTTGACGCCAGGTACTAGCGATTTGAGGATATCACTAAGGGATGGCTCATCCAACTCTGGTTCACCATAACCAGGTAGAGGTAATGAGCTTGAGTCATTACTAGATCGTCAATATGTGGGATATCACTAAGGGCAGTCACAAGCGAAACCAACGTTCAGGAAGTCTGTGAGGGAGACTTCGAGTGAACTTCAGTAACATTCAAACTAATAACATTCGTTGTCACCTTTGTGTCAATGAGATCATGAATGACAGTCCTAGAAGGACTCACAGAATTCAGAATTATGTATGGGGTCAACAACATTAAATCCCTCACTTGTAACATGACTCGTGACCCCTGAAGTAGAAGACCACAACCAAACACAAAATTTTAATGCTTCTTTTTCCTAGACTGAAAGAGAAGAATAAAAACTAGGACAATGTCTTTTCAGCTTACCAGATAGTGAGGAGTCCATGTCCTTGACCATGCATGTAGCTCCTGGTTCGAAGCCAATTCCTTCGCACTCCAACAATTCCCGGACATTCATGTAATCCGGAGGGTCCGTTAATAGCAATGACTCCTATGATTCCTCCTCGAGGGGGCACCATTGCATTTCCAACACAAATGACCAGTACCCCTACATCGATTGCATCGAAAGGGTAGGCCCAGGTAGTCTATTTTTTGTCTCAAGTGTCTACCTCTCCATTCTATATCAATGACCTCCGGGAGACCACCATGCAGGGCCATCACAATCAGAACTCTGGCCACCTTCCTCAATGAGATTTTTGAAGCTTCAAAGTTGACTACAAGAAATATCCCCAGTGAGTTTCCAATGGCTTTAAGTGTCTTAGGGTTCCAGAAATGTATCGGTAATCCTAGCAGAAGTACCCATAAATCACGGTACTAGAAGTGTTCCATCTTCGGATCAAAGGATAGTCTCCAATGCTTAAGAACAAGAGTACACCCTCCCAAAATCAAAGTCGTATCCAATAGTCTCGTAGCATCCTCCAGGGTTCTACAGATGAATCTGAGCCATCCTTTTGATAGATGGAAGAATTATGGACAGTAACCCAACATAGTATCCGACCTCTGTTCTAACCACCTCAAAAAATTTCCCTTACAGAGGTAAGGATAAGTTAATCTACCCACCACACAATAAAGAGAAAGTCTCACTACATCTTCCAGAGCCACGTATGCTCCAAGAACCATCTTATGATCCTTTTGCTTCAACTTCCATGCTTTCTTCCTCTCAAGACCCAAATTCTGGGAAGCAGTATGTGGGTAATAACCTTGTTTGAATGTTCCAGGTTTCCCAGACTTCATCTCGGTACATTGAGAAGAGGTCCCCTTTGAAGTTGTAACAGAATACTTGACATGCCCTTCTTGCCTCTGAGTGAAACCATCTACAAAGCACTGCCCTGACTGTGCAAGAACGAACTTCTCTATACTAGCCTCCAGAAAGTTAAGAGGCTCCTTAGTTCGAAAGTTATGACTAATGGGTTGTGATGGATCAGGTGTCAGTAGGTAAGTCCTCTCACCTGTCCTGTACTCAATATCATTAATAACTAGAGATGACATAGTCTGGCCCCCACAAAGTTCATCAATATTTGAGAGAAACCCCTCATCCTACCACCCCAGGCCATCATCGTCAACTAATAACTCCTTTGTTTGAGAAGACGCATTACAAGCATGATTTAAGGCCATGTGTCCTCCACTTAAAGACAAAACAAGTGTAGTAGATGGTTCAGTTTCCTAGAAAGGAAAATAAGGCCCAGATTGCTATGTCCATCAAGAATATGGATTTAAGAATTTGAATGCTCATTAATGGTTGGATGGATAATAAAACTCAGAAATAAAGCCCTCGACTAGCGATTTGATGGCTAAAAAACCAATAAATGTCATGATTCTTGGTTCAATCAAGTCAGGATCAATGTTTTATCCAGAAATTCTAAGTAGAGAGAGATGTCACTAGACAAGGTACTATAAATCAAACCTGAGCGAGAAATAAGCTAAAAGACTTGATATGAAACCCCTCTATGCTAACTACTAAGAGAAAAACCTCCAGTCGATCTTCCATTGTTGATCCAGTTTGTTGCTAGTTCCCGCCCATTCACCATTTTAAAAATTCTACGTCCGAGTTTGATCTACCTAATTCAACTCTTTCTAATAACCACTAACTTAATGTGGACAAGATAACCAAAAATTTAGTGAGATGAAAATAAACATAAATACATAACATTTACAAGAAGCAAGGGATTTGTGCAAAAACACATAACTTTAAAACTAGGGAAAAAAGAGGAGATGAATGCTTAATGATCAATAATATTTAAAAGTGGAAAGGTTAATATCCGCTGACTTAATGTGAGATGATATCAAAAAATTTAGTGAGATGCGAGTAAACATCAATACATAACATTTACAAGAAGCAATGAGTTGAAAAAAAGAACATACAACATACCTTTGAAACAACGGGGAAAATAAAGGAGGTGAATGATTAATGATCAATAACATTTAAAAGCTAAAAAAACATTTAAAAGAAGTATACCAAAAGTTTTGGATTTTTATATATGTAATTTTTTTTATTTTATATATGTAATATTTTGAATTTTTAAATATTTTGGATTTTTAAAATGAAATTATTGTTGTAAAATTGGAAATAAATAAAGTAAGAAAGTATAAAAATTAAGTGATAAGAAAGTATAGGAGCATTTTATGTTTAAGAGTATATTGCACTTATAAATCTTAAATGATGGAGGGAGACATTTTCATAACATACTTGATTTATAAATAGAATTAGTATAAATCTAGCTTAACTCTGGATGTATTAAGTGTAGAGAAGGAAATTAATATAGATCTAACTTAACTTCGAATGTATTAAGTGCCCTAACATAGATCTAACTTAAACTCGAATGTATAAGTTCCCAACAAAAGCATCACGTGTCAAGAGGGAAATAACATAGATCTAACTTAACTCTTGATGTATCAAGTGCTAAAAGGAAACATTTTCTCAAGTTTTTCATTTAAAAAAGTTTTACAACTCAAACTATTTGATCCCTCTACGAACTTGATATATGGACAGTTAATATGGATCTACGCCAATTTATTTTATTACAATGATTCTTTTTCTTTAGCCTTTTGTTATTTTTTCCAAGGAAACATGCTTGTAATTTTTTTCTAAAAAAAAATACATAGTAGATGCCTTGGCATTCATGCTAGATAAAATCCCAGATATTTCATCCTCTGGTACTACTAAAGCTATAGAGAAACTATCAATTGTTTACAAAATGATCATGAGTAGATTCTAAAAGCTTTTTGATAATAAAAAAACTATAGAAAAAAAGATTTAAAAAGTTCTCTTGAAATCCGGGGTTGGTCGTATTCATCTTTAGCCATGTATCATAGGGAAAAAAACACATAGAGTGATGCAAAAATTAATTATTACAACCATGTATCATGAAAATATTCTTGGGATCAACTTGGGAATTTTTTGAGATTTTCCATGAACCTTGGTCCAATACAAATCCATATTTTGAGACTCAATCAAATCCTTTGTTGATGTCCTTGTAAATGTGATTAAAAGAAACAAAGGATAAATATTTTGACTTGTTTTGGAACTCTTGAAGTAATAGAAGAAGAGTATAGTTCTAAATATTGAAAATCCCCTTTCATCCATTGAATAAAAAGGAATATCCATAAATATATCGCAAATAAGTGAGGCCCTTTTCACATGCTATGGGAAGAGTGAGCCTAAGATCCATGAATTCACATAAATTGTTTGTCTCACTTCTAATGTTCGTTGAGAAATAGATGATATGTTTGTTTGAAATGTGTATAATGCCCCTAACACCTCCAAGAGGAGAATTTACCTAAGATGCCCCATCGAAAAATGCCCATGGTAGGTCCTTTTCTATCAAATCTTCTTGATGCCTATCAAGCTAAGAAGTTTTATAAGGCTAAAGGAAAGATGATAAAATGTTAAATCTTCGAAGAAAACAATTTAAGGGGATATGATCTCTTTCTTAAAAAATGGATTGATTCCTAGTTGTCCAAATTCCCCATATAGTTGTAAGAGGAAGAGATTTGAAATTTTTTGTTTTTTTATTATGTAACATTCTCTACCCCAACGAAAGTCCATTACATGTGGAATTACACATAAAAATGTTTTTATTTTATTTTTCTGCTAACTAATTTCTTGTAGCTTATCAACTTTGAAATACACAAATTTAACTATTGTATGATAACATTAATTAAATGCATATACAACATGCTAAAATTGACATAAATGTTGTTTAATAACTCAACCTAGCATAATACAAATCCTTTTTAAACGCATAGTGAATGCACAACCATTAAAAGATCATAAGTATAACACATAAAATAAATAAAACACTTATCTTTTAAATCAGTTATGCAGCCAACTACCTAGGATGGAGATTCCACCAAACCATAAACTTGTTGTTTCATATATCAACAACAAGTCACCCCTGAGATGGGGATAACAATAAACAAAAGAGGGTCATTCACGACTCATAAAATCCCACAACTTACTCATATTCCCCTACAACTATCCCTATTTTCCACCAACTCTCTTCCTCTTGACTTTCCAAATCCAAGTAATGTATCCCTTCAGTTATATTATGCCATTAGGTGTCCCATTCATTTATTAGGATCTCTTTGGCATAGGTAATCAATAATATCACTACTTAGAAACTCAAGGGAGCTCACTACTAGGAAAAATTCCAGGAAAAACAACAACAATAACATGTTGTTACAGTGAAACTCACATGGGAATTCACTCTTTAGGCATGAAAACCTGGATCTTCAGTTTTCTACTCAAAATACTCTCCATAAATTCTACAACATACCCCATAATTCACCCTATGTGGTTTCTACAACTCCAATGCTCTATTTTTCCCTGCTCTCTCCTTGTTGTTCATGCAAAACATGACTATCCCAAAACTGTTGTAACTTACCATACAAATATCCTCTCTTTTCTTGATTTCTTGACTTACACACTTCCCCAAGTTGATTGTACTCAGCCATGCGGTCTCAATAACTATGATATGTGACTTCTCACACCCGTGCTCTTACATGCATTCAATGATTGGCTTTGAGTACACTCAATCAGAAAATTAGAAGGTTCATATACCAATAGAAATTTTAGGAAGTGGGTTGAATTAATAGACATGGGTAATTATCCCTTGGATACCTCTCTTAGATATTATTTTATACCCTCCCCTCTCTTGTGGATTAATCATCCCCCATCTCTATCCATTCCCCCCAACAACTGACATCATATTCTATTTATTATGTTCATAAATATAATTCACATATACATAGCTTGGTCGTGAACACATTTCCTATATACATTATGCATTAATTAAAATAGGGATTATAGTGGGAAAATTACATTCCCCCTCCCCTACAATTGTGCACCATCCTCGGTGCACAACAATATGTTGAAATACACACATGCGCGCGTGCACACACACATTTACATCACAATACTTAGAAAAATAAAAATTATGCAATTTCACAACTCTAACAGCAGTTCCAACCGTATTCTCTTGTTCCACTCAACCCACCAACCCAAGGAATGTACTCCCTTTACTACTTTCAGTCCATCGGGTTGTACCATTATTTTATTGGCCTCCCCAACAAATGTTGGCTAGGACATTGAGATGTGGTTCCATGACTCTAGTTGTTCAAAATGGAGTCTTACATTCTTATGTTCTGTTTTCTTCAAAATTGATAAAAATTGTGTGTATTCCTCCCGCATAATTTATTCGATCTCCCATGTTGTGCATTATGAATTGTAGAAGGTCCATTGAACCTGTATCATCCCTATGGATTTGTTCCTAAGAAATTTGAATTTACAGTCGAGGATGTGTATTGGTTCCACCCCAAAATCTCCTCTTTGTTCCATCTAGATCACAGTCCAATCAATTATGTGGTTAGGGCCAGACATGTATTATTTTAATAAGGATACATGATATACATTATGCACACTCGTGGATGTAGGAAATGATAGCATATATGAATCTGGCCTTATCTTTTCTAAGATCTCAAAATGTCCAGAGTATCTTGTTGTCAACTTTGAGTAACTTCATAATCTTAGAAAAGTTCATTTCTCCTTCACTTTTAAAAATACATGTTTTCCAACTTTAAAATCTCTAAAATCTTTTTTCGTGTATGATAAAAAAAATTATTGTCCTAGGTAGCCTTTAAATTGATCTTTATCATCTACTCTTCCATTTCCTTCAACAAATCAATCCCAATAATCGCTTTGTTTGTTGAGTTATCACAACTTATTGACATGTTTCACTTTCTTTGATCTAGGAGGATATTGGTGGCCACCCACCTTGTCCAACTGTCTCAAAACAAGTTTTTGGCAACTTACTATTTTTAGCATTTTTTCAGTCCCTGAACTTCTAGGGCCATTTTGAGGACCTAAACGACATTTTTTCACGATTAGGCACCTCATTGATATCCGAAGGATCTGATTGAGACCTCTAAATCAAGATCCTCATCAATACCTTTCCAACGTGCTATCATGCACCCTAAACGAATATCGTATGAAAAAGTTACGACCCCAAGAAGTTGATGTACTAACTTACCCCAACGAGGCCCACATGAATTTTTGCACGTCATCTCCTAGGGTTAGGCTTTTAGATGTCTAGGGTTTTTGAATTCATGTTTATTGTAAAAATTCCTTCAGAGCCCCATTGTACTCATCTTCCTGTGAATGAGCATAGTCGTCACATCTCTTCTCAGAGATAAGCTACTACCATTCTAGCAAGCTTGTTTTAAGTCTACATTTTATAGTTTTCAACATATTTCTTATTTAATAGAAACCATTTTTTATTGAATATCTGTTATTATTCATTGTGTATCTATGTTAATATTATAAATATGTGGTTTCATTTTATTCTGCTCGTAAATCCAGATCAATGGTATTAGAGCGGTCTGCTCCTTATTGTTTTTTTAATGCATGTCCCTGATGCGGTCAGGGTATAAAGAGTTAGTTCTTGATCTTGTTTCTCTTGAGGAAAACTTATCTTGCATTCCCAAGAAATCATGCATGGTGGGTGTAAATAAATATGTCGGGATAAGAGATCCTTTCAAAATGTTGCTTGAGGAATCCCTTGAGTGACAGAGGAACGAGATGATCGACAACTTTTCACAAATCCTTCGATGGTTGCTGACAAGTGATGCATCCACCTCAAGAGGAAGCGCCACCCCCTTCAAGGTAAATATCAACTTTGATATTCCTATATTTGAAGTTCAAATATATTTTGATGTCGTAGATAAATGGTTAAACATTCTAGAAGCATATTTCTCTGACCACAACTTTTTCGATGGAGAAAATATTATGTTTTCACTACTCAAGGTTGTCCCCCATGTCAAAGATTGATGGGAGACTTTCTGTGAGAAAAAGGAAATATAGGGATCCAAATTATTTGCAGTTTCACCCACTTAGGGTTCCTTCAGGGATTTTATTAAGGAATAATACTACCCTGCTGGAAGTTATGAGGAATTGTATACAAGATGGACCACGCTACGACATAAAAGAGACCAAACAGTGCCAGAGTTCACTAATGTCTTCCATACCTTGCACACCAAGTTAGGAGTCAAAGGATATGAATGAAATATGGTTCTCAAGTACCATGGAGGTCTGCATAGATACATATAGACATAAATGTAGTTTTTGGACATCCCATCCTTGGGTGCGGCCTATTGATATTCCATCAAAATTGAGCATAAGTTGAAACAAAGTCCACGGTAGTTTGGGTCTAGGAACCCTTCACAACAGAAGCATGGAAAGGGAAGCCCCAACCCACAGAACAAAGGACATAGAAAATACGGGCAACCTCAAGACAGCCAGTCGAATCCGTAAGAAAAGAAGAACAATGGGAAGACGAAGAAAGATATCGAGAAGTGGTGTGACTTCCATAAGAACCCCTGGAATAACACTATTGATTTCCACTCAAAGAAGTCATTGGTGGCTGAGGTCAAAATCATTTGAATTAGATGTGGGTTTTTAATCTGAGTTAGAACCAGAAAAGGGGAGATGGATCATTGACACGGAACCCAATGGCATTGTTGCTACGACCAAGATCCATCCTTGTGAACCTGATGAGCGAGAGGAAGGCGAGTGCCTTTTTCATTCACAGATGTGGGTAAAAGGCACTCCGTTGCACTTCATCGTTGATAACGGTAGCCATAAGTACCTCATTTCATAATATTTCATCAAGCATCTAGCCTTGACGACAACATCGCACCCGCAACACTACACCATGAGATGGCTCCATCAAGGAATCAATATTCGCGTCAGCCAACAGTGTTGACTTTCGTATGGCATCAAGCAATTCAAAGATGAGGTATTGTGTGATGTTTCTCCCCTTGAATTGTGTGATGTTATTTTGGGCCAACCTTATTTATGGAAACGTCATGTTGTATATGAGTCTAGGCCTCCCATTTTTATTATTACTTTGAACAGGAATTAGTACATGATACCCAAGGCAGTCCCACCTAATGTTATTTCCTTGATCTCTGCCAAGCAACGCAGGAAGGTCATTTCTCAGACCGGGAAGTTTGTCTTCTTCATAATTCTCTCTCAGAGTGAGTGAAAGTTTGTAGCCACATCCATGGCCTCCATGGTGTTGGCAGCCAATTAACATTTTTCCATTTTCTTGTAAGCTGCCTACACCTATGTCTTGCGAACATCAAGTTTTTCATCGCATTTTCCAAATAGATGAAACTTTCATTTCTTAAGACTTTTGCAAATTTGTCTTCGCTATGTCTTCACGATTGTAAGCATGAAAATTTATCCTTTCGAGGTCACATTTCGATCATTATCTAAACTGCCAATACCTTTTGTGTCATTATGCATATTGTGCCTATCTTTTTATTGATCTTTACATGATCGAACAATATCCTTTGATCCGTTTTCGTACTTCGATGGATTATATAACTCAGTTTTATTGAAGACATTTAGCCTTTGGATTCGCATTTTATGACTTGCCTAAACATTGATTCATTGAATTGCATGGGGGTCATGATTTATCTTTTGTGATCCTTATTGTTGATCCTTATCATAGCTCTTGGCATATCAATTTTAGGTAATATGGATTTGACACCTTGGTTAAACGTTTGATTAATGCATTGACGAATACATGATTTTGGGTTTTGAACTTCATGTCGGATGTTTGAACATTATGGTATAACACTCGCATGCATTGGTATACTCATTGGACATTCTTATATCGATTGTGTGATTGGATTTCATTGAATTTTCAATGCATTAATATTTGGATTGGCTTCTTATTTGGCCTACTCAACCTTTTGTTTCATAAGATATATGGATATTCATACATATCTTTTTAATATAATGCCTATGGCTATTTTTGTAACTATTGGTATGTTGGTTACATATATCGACACATTGGTTAAGCTATGGATATCAGTGGTTACATTGGTGCATAGTTGAGTTTGGTATTGATTTCAATTCGATTGTTGGTAGATTAAAAACTTTGGTATAACATTGATTGCACATGCACTTACCATTGTTCATTGGTCTGCCAATTGATATAATTGTTGAGCTATGTTATAGGGGATATTACAGCTATAAACGCCTGCCTCCTTACCAGGAATTAAGCTATTCCTCACCTGCCATGCTCATGATCGCTAATATGATGGTTTCCTTAGATTCATAAATCATACTAAGGGTTTCCCATCTATACTTTATTGCTGTTTGGAGGATTGTGCGAGTTTAGAGACTGGATTTGAAAATTTCATGTAATAATTCGGCCTGGATATAAACTCAAAATGATCTGCAACCGGGCTGAGAGGTCGTGGTTTCCCTGGACGACCTGGAGGGCATAGAGAGATTGAATTCTCCTGTGCAAACCTTGTATGCTTTGCTATCTGGGTGAGAAGAATATAAGTGGGAATACAATGTTATGCAATTATCCCCGACCTCCAATCATGAATCGCACAACACGCAGATCACGCCAAGTTTTCAGAGTTGAGCTTTGATCGTATAGATGTTGTTGAGATTTCCCTCAAGTCACGGTTGATTTGAGACATTGTCAATGATTTTGTGGCCTCAAGAAGAAAACACAATCCAACTACCTGCGTGATAATGCAGAGCTACTACGCGTTGATGCTACTAACATTAAAGAAAGTGTGGATAAGAGCTTAAAGCGTATTGGCACAGATTACATTGACTTGCTGCAAATCCATTAGCCTGATCGTTATGTGCCACTTTTGGGCGAGTTCTCGTATGATCCTTCAAAGTGGAGGGAAAGTGTGCCATTTATTGAGCAATTGAAGGCATTTCAAGAGATTATTCAAGAAGGAAAGGTACGGTATATTGGTGTTTCTAATGAAACATCTTATGAAGTATGGAGTTTGTTAATGCTGCAAAGCTGGAAGGTTTACCAAAGATCATCAGTATACAAAACAGTTACAGTCTGCTAGTACGGTGTCATTTTGAAATTGATCTGATGGAGGTGTGCATGCCTCAAAATTCTAATGTTGGTCTATTGGCATATTCTCCATTGGCTGGTGGGGCTTTGACTGGGAAGTATACAAATCCTGATTATATAGCAGCAAAGAAAGGGAGGTTTAATCTCTTTCCAGTATACAAGCTGTTGTGCGTCTAGAGGCAAATCAATACAAAAGATTGGCTAAGGTCGGGAGTCTTTGACATATTTTGAAGATCTCATACATAGGAAAGATGAGGAAATTGATGCTCTTGAGTTTGAAGTACAAGATTACAGACACAGGTTGCTGAGTATTGGTTTTGATGACCTCAAGATCGGAAAGATTAGATGGCCTAGACAGTCTTATCCAAGTAACATAAAGGAAGATTGTGATAGCTGGACAAGTTCCTGCACAGAAGAATTGGAGGGCTTTGATGGAAATGATGCTCTTGGTTGGAAGACTCAAAATAATGCCGAACATTTGCAATCTAGAGACATATTGCAGAGACAAGACAAGAAAGGAGATAGACATATTTCTATGAATGATCGCATATGCTTGAATGATGCAAGGATTGATGGGGCAAATGTAGTTGATTCTTGTCAGCCACAACTCCAGTAGGGAAAGGGTTCTCTAAAAGAGTTACGTGTGGACAAGATAGAACCTCAGGTAACTCTCATGGGTTTCAAGAAGGAGATTACTCTGTTTCCAGAAAATGAACAAAGAATCTACAATAGGGTATTCAAAAAGAATCTGTTGATCTACCAGGTGGACCATCATTGGAGTTTGATTCAGGTCACAACGGTAAAATGAAAGAAGCACACAGCATTGTTTCAGAAACCCTTGGGAATGGATCTGTCTCTGAAATTGTTGTAATTGATTGTGCAAAGCAATTTGCCGATTTTGAGAATGAAGAAGATGATAATGGTGGATCTTGCACTCAAATTTCTGCTTATAAAGGTGTGGAGTGCAGTAGTTTTGATTATACCCCTAGTGGAGACTGTGAGTAGTGTTGTTTTATTCAAGTTGACATTTTTGGTTTGGATCATGACAGTAATACAGAGCTTGACAACCCACCAAATGGGTCAGATATTCTACCAGTGTGATTACCAAACAGAGAAAGATAAAATCAATACTTAACAAATTAACACCTCAAAACTTGGATAGACTTTTTGTACAGGTCAAAGAAGTGAACACTGATTCTGCACTTTGTCTTACTAGAGTGATATCTCAGATTTTTGACAAAGCCCTGATGGAGCCAACATTTTGTGAAATGTATGCAAAATTTTGTGTCCAATTAGTTGCCGAATTTCCTGAATTTTATAAAGACAATGAAAAAGTTATATTCAAGAGAGAACTCATGAACAATTGTCAGAAAGAATTTGAAAGGGATAAAATGGAACATGCAGAAGCTGATAGGAATGCAGGGGATAGCGATTTAAAGATTTCAGGAAAGGAAAGAGAGGAGAAAAAGGCTGCAATGCACAGGATAATGCTAGGAAACATACGGTTTATAAGTGATCTTTACAAAGGAAGCATGTTGACTGTAAGAATAATGCATGAATGCATCAAGTAATTGCTTGGAGAGTACCAAAATCCAGATATCGAGCATGTAGAAGCTCTGTGCAAACTGATGAGCACTATTGGTGACATGATTGATCATACAAAGGCCAAGGAGCACATTGATGCATACTTTGATAGGATGGCACAAGATTGGATTTGGAATGTGAGAAATGCAGTGAAAAAATCATGGAATCTGTCAAATGTCGAGAAGCCTATCTCAAGGGCCATTCAATATCAAGGAACATTTTCTGATAACCATTTTGCCAATGCTGAAGCTGCTGGTGTATGCTTTGGATCTGGTGGCAAGATTTTTTCATCTTTAATTCCCTACACTCAATTCTAGATGGGTTTATTGATATGCAAAACAAATGGATGTAGGAGTTTTACCTCTATATCGATGGATTTTGTTGCATTCATACCAAAGATTTATTTGATTTTTGTTTTGATTAAAATAGATTCAATTAAGATTTAGTTTGTCCTAAATTAGCATAGCAGTTTTGGTTTGTTGTGATTTAAATGATTTGCTTTGTTTTAATTAGTAATCAAATATTTGTTTTAATATATTTCTGTTAGTTTTAATTGATTTAAGACAGGTCTGTTCTCAAATTAGACCAGCTACAGAATCAGTTGATTCTGTAGCTAGTCTACAGGATCAGATTTTTACCATTTTATTAACAAAATATCTTTTACACTTGTTTATTTTTGCGTCTTTTCAGGTACATATGAATTGCAGTGATCAAATGGGCATGCTGTAACAGTTTAGGAGATATTTTAGATTTGGTTTTGTCTTAGGTTGTTAAGTTTGAATCAGATTTTGGGAATATCTTCCCAGATTATGTAAAACAATTTGCTATTATTCATAAGGATGTTTTACCTTGTGAGAAACCTATATAAACCTATGGTTTTTGTAATAATGATCATCCTCAGTTGTGGGAGAACAAGGATATGGAGTTCTAATACAGACTGGAGCAGAATTGATGTTTTGTCATAGCTTTTGCTTTTCAATATATCAACATTTTGTTTCAAGTTTTGTATATCACTTTGTTTATGGTTTATGATTACTTTAGCTATCTAAATCAAATTCAAATGATATAATTTTATTACTGTTATCTATATCTTGTTTCTTCCAAATAGATAAAAGACGTAACAATTATTAATTCATTTTTGTGAATGATAGCTTTGTCTTCTTCATAAATTGAATTGTTATATATAAGTTTTCTGCATAATAGGTTTCCCTTATTGCAAGAAGTTATAATGAGAAGATTGTTATGATTTTATTTTATGTCTTGTTTGTCCTGTAAAACACTTCAAGAAGTAGCACAACCAATCGTTTACGAAAATCTTAAGGACTAACGGTGTGAATTTCTTCCTCCAGCCAGCTTAAGAAGTCATCATACACAGGGCAGACTTGGAGCGTTTCCAGGTCAATTAGTTTGTTGTTTACTGTTTTGATTAAGTAGTTTAATTTACATATAATCTTAGTTAGATTTATATTACATTGTTTAATTTCAGTAAATATATTAGATTGTTTAATTTCAGTAATGTTTATTTCTTTTTCATAAAATATAAAAATCAAAAAGAGATTATTGGTTGTCTTAGGGCAGAATATACATGAGTTTTGCAGGTTTTAATCAAATATGTAGATTGTTCATAGTGTACATTTGTGAATAAGAAATATTGTAGCTGATAATTAGATAGTTGATTTGAGTTATTACAATAGTAATTAGTAGATTGTATAGAATAATTAGTATTTAGTTTATTAGTTCCTTTTCTTTGTTTTATTAGTTTCTAGTTTCCTTTATTTTAGTTGGTTTCTTGTATTTAGTTATAGTTTAGTTTGTTTTATTTACTTTAGTTAGATTACTTAGCTCAGATCACTTCTCTCTTTGGTTCTCATAGAAGACCTTAGAGCGGCCAACGGAGCCGTTAAACTCGTCAGGGTGGTCCATTCCAAACGGCTTGGGTTATTTAGACAACCCCGGATCGGTTCCACTCTCCCAGTTGACGGAAGGTCAATTTTGCCCGTCAACACGTGGCTAACCTCTCCACAGAACAGAAACACGTGGATAAGATCATGGAAGAATACAAAGACATCTTCTCATCACCTACCGGGGTACCTCTGCACTATCAGGTCAATCATCTGATTGATCTAACCCCCGGTGCACCACTACCTAATGGGCCATTCTATCATCAGTCTCTGCTAGAAAATGAGGAGATCAAGTGTTAGATCCAATAATTTCTCCAAAATGGGAACATCTGACCCAACTCATCACCCTGTGGAAGCCGAATTGTGTTGGTGTAGAAGAAAGACGGGACTTGGCGACTCTGCATTGATTATTGGGCTCTAAATAAAATCACAATTAGGAACCGATACCCAATTATCTGAATCGACGATATCCTTGATCATATCAAGGGGGACAAATACTTCATTAAGATTGATCTGATGTCTGGATACCATCAGGTCCCAATAGAATTGACATATGTATGGAAAATTTCCTTCAAGTCAAAAGAAGGTATTTTTTAATGGTCGATCATGCGCTTTGGTTTTAAAAATGCTCCAACAACTTTCATGAGGCTGATGGATGATATCTTGTGTCCTTTCAGTAATTATTTTTTGGTGGTGTATTTGGATGACATCCTTGTATACACCAAGACTTGGGAAAAACACTTGCAGCATATTCAGGAGGTTCTGCACAATCTGCGACAACACAAGCTATATGCCAACTTGGAAAAATTCTCCTCCAACATGGACATGGTCGAGTACCTTGGCTACATTTTTGATGCGCATGATGTGCATGTTGATCCATCCAATATCCAAGTCATCCATGACTGGTGTAACACCATGTTTCCCCTAGTCTGTATATATAACTATATTGGCCAAGAACTATGGCAAACTTGAAGGTGTGAACATTTGTTTTGATGGACCTTTATATAAAAGGTCGATAAAGGTACATTATGTTATGAATATGTGTTACATGACTGCTGAGAGGGGCATGTGCTAAAAGAGACCACGATGGATAATGAAAGGTGGTGGAAGGGACCTAGAATGGTTGCGTTAACTTCCACCGATCTAGTACCATACTGGTTTTTACTTGCTCAAAGACCAAAGAAACTCTCTGACCCTGGAATGAATTTCCCGTCAAATTGGTAGGTGGGGAGGCTCCTCAAGATTTAATGAGGGGATGGGGTTGAACCACCCATCCATAAAATCTCTCAGACTTGACCATGGATGGGGAAATTTGCACCACATGCAATCTTGCAGAAAAAAAGGCAAGAGAGGAAGTGTGGTAAAGGGTAGAGAGAGTGCGCACGACAGGGATCACGGAAGAGAACTGGAGAAACTCTGGAAACACAGGGAGTTATGAACATAGGAGAAGGAGAGTAACCTTTGTCCTAGATTATTTTTCTATATCAGGAGAAGGAGAGTAACCTTCGTCCTTGACTTCCATTGAGCTGGAAGTAAGAGATTGAATCTCATAGCATCGTGGTCTAGCTCGGGGGTTCTAGTGGTAAATCCATTTGGAGTTACTGAGCCTACGGTTGGGTGGAAATGAGCACCCCTCTCAACAGTTGCATCACGCTTACTAGATATGATAAATGTTTTATGCCTTGTATTTTGAATTGAATATCATGAATACACGCTCATGTTTATACGCCCATAATGATTTCTGTATGGAATGATTTCCTGGTGTTTTAGACTGGAAATCATGGATGCATGTGTATACTTACATGCCATAGTTGGTTTATGTACAAATGATTAAGTTTGGGGCATGATTTCTCTCCACCGAGAATCATCTTGTTTGCTTCATTCTCGTAATATTCTAGGAAGGCTCCTCGAGAGCACTCTTCCCCAAGAATTACCCCATAAACCTTGGAACCATACCAAACCTTTACCCAAAGACTCGACTAAGATCAAGCAAAATTGCCCAAGAACCTCCTGAAGGTTCATGAGATCTGGGTTTGGAAACCTTATGCAAGAAAGAGTAGCTCTCTAAGGTCTCGGATTCGTGGGAGTTTGAAGGTTCGAGAGGTTGAATTTCATGATTCAATCTCAGAAAGGATAGCTAGTCCAATTATCGAAAGGGAGTATTCCATCGTTTAGTAGACTAACGGTTGGGATCCTTTCGGAAATACCCCAGATCTGTTAGGATTGATGGATCTATAGGAGGAGCACAGTCGTTAATGCCTCGACCCCTTCAGCCTTTTTATGTAGTGATGGGATTCAGGACCGTAGATCCAAGGATCTGTCAGATTTCTATTGACCGTCGATCTTAACCTTGGCATAAGCAGGAGAATGGACTTGGCAAAGTATTGAAAGTCCTGAAGAAATCGAAACCATCCACTGGCAGAGGACACGTGGCGGTCGGGTATCATTTTGCTGACTCACGACTTGGAGTGGTCAAAGGGTAGGACCACACAAACTCACAATTCACGAAATCGCGACGTGATCGTGGTCGTTGATCTAGCAGTGATCTGGGCCTTCATATTAAGCGTGAATGAGTGTCGGCATTTCAACGACCGGGAGACCAAAGGGCAAGACCCCTCGATTTCGTAAGTCATCAAATCTTAGTATATGAAACCCCAACGCAGTCTGTGGATTGGCCCTAGGTCATAGGACAAGGTCATGTGGTAGAAGGAGGAGGTAGGCGCTAGAAGTTGGCTAAGGGTCTAACTCGGGGATCGGCATTTCGTGACCCGAGAGTTCGAGAAAATGAGAAGTCGAGGGACACGAAGTCATGACGAGCTCGAAGACTCAACCCCTAGTCACACTGAGCGGTCACATGAGTGGAGGGTTTAGATAGGTTTTACAGGAATAGGGATTTCGGGGAATGGAGAGTCAGAGCTAGCTCACATTCATTATCCAAATACGTAAAATTGTGATACGATCAGAGTCGTTGATCGAGGGGATAGTGTAGGACTGTAGATCCAATTTCTTTGGTGGGTACCAGAGGTTGGGAGTTCAGGAGTGAGAGTCTGGGTGGCTTCACATCCTGAAAGTCCCGAAATGTGAAGCATCTCTCATAAGAACACGGTCATACCTTATGGTCATATGGAGAAATCTCACATCTTATGTGGGTTTGCGCAGTCAAGTTTCAATGAGGTCTGAGGATTTGTTAGAAGGACCCTAGTAGGGAGTCGAAGAGTTGATTTGGCTTGAAAACGAGAATATAAAATTTTTAATTTTATTCACGCCCATCGTGGGGGTGTTACAACTGCCCAGCCCCAACCACACTCACTGATCTTTGGAGCATCGTAGGCCTTGCCAATTTATATCGAAGGTTCGTGTTGGGATTCTCCCCTATTGCATGGGCTCATAGCCAAATAACTAGAGGTGGTGGTAAGACACAATTTGTGTGGGGCCTGTCCCAATAGAAAGCATTCCATGATCTAAAGAAGCACTTGTGCACTGCCCCAATCCTTTCATTACCTGACCTTCAACATCCCTTTGAGATCAAGACAGATGCTTCAGACTATGCTATAGTCATAGTCATAACTCAACACGAAAACCCCACGGCCTATCATAGTGAGGCACTATCAAATGTTCTATGTAAGTACCCTAATTACAACAAAGAAATGTACTCCATTGTGCAAGCCTAACACCAGTGGAAGCATTTCATTCTCGAGAAGGAGACAATCATCCACACTGATCATAATCCACTGCAATCCATCCATACATAAGGAAAATTGTAGAATGATTGCGATTAGAAGTGGTCCAAATATATTCAATAGTTCCACCTCAAAATCAAGTATAAAACATGAATTACCAATCAAGTTGTTGATTTCCTCAGCCAACCTCCAGTCGCGAAACTCACCACAATGCTCAATTCTTGTAGCCACGAGACCTCTGGATGTCCCCACCTCTATGACACGGATCCTAACTTCGCCAACACCTACCAGATGTTGGTTGAAAACACAATTGTCACCAATTTACATCTTCGGGATGGGTTGTTGTGCCATCTAGGCCATCTATGTTTTTTGCCAAGTGAGCGAGTGAAGCTTATTTTGTAATCCCACTACATTTGTGTGGTAGTACACTTTGGAGTCGAAAAGACAGTGGCAATGTTGTAGGGAAATTTCGACTAGTTGAAACTTCGACAAGATGTCAGCATGTATATTTGGTCCTGCACTACCTATGTTATTGCCTAACTGACCATTAAGAGACAAGGCCTTTAGAATCCTCTTCCTACTCCTAAAAGGCCTTGGGAATCCATATCTATGGACTACATGTCGGGCCTTCTGTCAACCAAGCAAATAAATCACTATTTTTTTGTGGTTGTTGATCGATTTTCCAAGATTGTGATTATGACCATCTGCAAGAAGAGCATCACAACAAAGGCCACTACTAATATCTTCCTTGAATGACTGTGGGTACAATTTGGCATCCTACAAACCATTATCTAATATCAGGATAGTTGGGTCCATAACATATTCAGTTCGAGCCTCTGGTCATTGTTGGACACCAAGCTCACCAAGTCCACTGCCTTCCATCCCCAGACAGATGGCCAAACCAAGGTCATCAACTGGATGATTGTGCACATATTACGCTTGTACAATTACAAGCACCCCCACACCTAGGATGATAGTCTTCCCTATGTTCATCATAGCTAAAATAGATCCATATATAGCTCAACTGGCCACAACACCTTTCAGGTGGGGTTGGGATTTTAACCATTGGGTCCCATGGATGTTGCACTACCCCTTGCGGCCACCCAGGAAGACTCATCGCATGCTCCAACTGGAGATGACAAGGTCACCTGGTTCATTGAGTAGATCTAGAACATCTGGAAACAAGTTTAGGATATTTTATAGAAGTCCAATGCCAAGTACAAGCAATTCCATGATAAACACCAGGTGTCACACTAGTTTCAGGTGGTCAAACACAAAGTTTGGTTGCACTTGTAGAAATAACTCCTTATAGGGCCTCATCAAAAGCTTCATCCACTCTGTTACAGACCCTACACCATCACCAAGAAAGTGGGTGACAATGCTTTTGAGCTCAACCTTCCCCTAGTCCTTGGATTGCACCTAGTATTCAATGTGGACCTCCTTCAGCCTTATTTTCCACCATTATTGGACATCTTAGAGATAGAAGAACAGTTGACACCAACAGAGCTAAACCCTGACTACATTTAACAGTCATCCACTGATCATATCATGGACACACAGGTCAAGGGAACTCGCCAACAATGATTCCAACTTTATTGAGTTGTCAAAGCAGGGCAACTCCTACACCAAGGCAAGTGGCTCACTTAGGGCCAAATTTAGTAGAAATTTCCTCATCTGATGGTGGCACTCAATGAAATGTAGATCATTTCTTCCTAATGGGGGAGGATTTATTTATCAGGATCTCTATGTTCACCCACCTTGTCCAACTGGCTCAAAATTTGTTTTTGGCAACTCACTATTTTTAGTAGTTTTTCGGTTGCTGAACTTCAGGGGCCATTTTGAGGTCCTAAACAATGTTTTTTTCATGATAAGTCACCTCAATGGTATTCAAAGGCTCTAATTTACCCCCCTAAATTAATCTCCTCATCAATACCTTTCCAACGAGCTATCGTGCACCGTAAACAAAGATCGTATGCAAAAGTTACGACCCCAGGAAGTTGATGTACTAACTTACCACAACGACGCCCACATGAATTTTGGCGCTTCATCTTCTAGGGTTAGGTTTTTGGATGTCTAGGGTTTTGACACTCATTTTTATTCTAAAAATTCTTTTAGAGCCTCATTGCACTGATGTTCTTTTGAATGAGCGTATCTGTCACATCTCTTTTCAGAGATAAGTTGTCACCATTCTAGCAAGCTTGTTTTTAGTCTGCATTTGATAGTTTTCAACATATTTCTTATTGAATAGAAACCAAGTTTTATTGTATCTCCGTTATTGTTAACTGTGTCTCTGTTTTAATATTATAAATATGTGGTTTCATTTCATTGCGCTCATAAATACGAATCATTCTGCCATACAATGCTTCAAATGGACTCATTTTTTATGAGGCTTGATACCCATTATTGTAAGAAAATTCAACTAAATGGATATAATATTCCCACTTTGATGGTTGTTCCATCACATACATTCCAAGCATGTCTTCAATTATTTTGTTTTCCTCTCCATTTTCCCATCTAGCTCTAGCTTATGGATGAAATTTTTATGAGGATCCCCATGCATGAAACTTGTGAAATGATCATGGTCATTGATCTATTTGCCACAAACTACCCACATTTCATGGCATAATATGAGTTTGGGAAAGGTTTGTATGTGGGAAAATGTCAATATACATCACATCTTCAGTCGTGAAATCGCCATAGCATTCAAAAATTGTATTTATGTTGGGCGCGTCATCCATTTAGCATCATAGTTTGTTGATTGAAAGGATTAATAACCCATATGAAATATGCATGGAAATTAATTAGACATCCAATTATTCCTTAGTTTTTGAATTGATTAAATGGTGGTAGATTGGAATTATAGATAGCTCATATACCTCCTACACTAAGCTTATTTTTTATAATGAGGACCATTACAGGATGAGAGGATGAGGATTATTACACAGTTTTATTTTTATTTGGAGACATAGAGTTAATTAGAGGGAATGAAGGAGGTTGTGTGAGGAGAAAGGAGAAAAGGCACAGAAAGAAGGGCCAAGAAGCTTGTTGGAAATTAATATAGAGAAGAAGAGTTGAAGTCTTGAGAACTAAGATGATAAGATCGAGAAAAAGAGAGAAGAATAAGGAAAACATGAGGGAGAGGCATGGAGGAGGAAAGGAGAGGAAGATATAGAGGAGAAGAGAGAGAATCTTGGCATCCTTGTAGACAATAGAGGTAAATTTTACTTTGGATTTAGTAGACAATAGAGGTAAATTTTACTTTGGATTTTGTGAATTTCTAAGAGGTTGTAATGCCCAGTGGTTGTAATTCCCAGCTAAGATTGAGACCGGTGGGCTTGTAATGGTTTTATGTTTAAAAGAACATATAGATGATCCCATAGAGGCCTTGTAAATGTATTTTTTTTTTATATATACACATTTTTTTTTGGTTTAATAAAAGGCCAATTGAGATAGACTAATGAATAAATCCCCTAGGTTTTAATTACACTGTGTCTTTGTGTGTAGATTCATTACATCTTGAGTAGTTATTTATGTGAATTTGAACTTGTAGTGATTTCTTGAATTTTGTTTGTATTTGTGGATTCCTTTGATTTTCTATAGGGGTTTCAGGTCCCATTTTCATTATGCATGGCCCTTACTAGATCATTAATGGAATTCATGTCTGGGATTTTTTCATTTTATAGGGTGAACTACACTTCTTTACATAACCCCAAATGCTTGTTTGTCCTTCAAAGTCACTTGCAGGAAACTATAATGAAGAAATATAAGTGGATGAATAATAACCAATGCATTCATGAGTATGGGTGTACTCTAATGTGATTAATATGGGAGCTTGTATTGTTGAGATAACAAAACAACATTTTGTGTTGCTTTGCTTGCTTCAAAAGGATATAAGGAGTCCCTTTGTTCTCCTGTTTTTTTTTTAAACTAAAATATCTATCCCACATACCGGTACTACGTGCATAACAAGATGGGTGGTTGATTCTCAAAAAAATTCCATTATTGTGACTTTTTACAACTTTGATCGTTTTATCAAACTCTCTCTTTGCTCATTATTCATTTTGGTTTTTACCAATTGTGTTAATTGGACATGCTTCTTTGTAAAAGATAGAAAAGATCATTAGTTAGATTTAGGAAATAATTCATAACATCATTTAAATGTTATATATAATGCTAGTAAATGATTTTAACTATAGTGATTCAATCAATACATACGTAATGCAATCTTGATTGAGCCTTGGCTTATAATACAAATGATTTTCTATGTCATGGTCCATATATGTACCTACAACATAAATCATGTATTCCATTACTGCCTCATATATGCAATGCATTTGGAATATTAATAAATCATTGAGTAGTTGATCAAGGAGGATCTCCACACAATGAATTATTATTTTTCATACCATGGAGAAGATCATTAAAATATGGAAAAGAATAAATAATACTCATGAATGATTTGTTTTAAATGTAAAAATGATTAATACTTTAAGAGTGAGAAACTCATGTATTATTCATGAAAATTGGAAAAATGATTAATGCTTGAAGTGAGTTTGAGAATTCCACATATTATTCATTTAATTGTAAAAATGGGAAATTAGTTTTGTGAGAGAAACCAACTCAAAAATTAGTTTCCTAATTTTAAAGGGAAATTAGTTTCCCAGTCTCAAGGATGAAGTTAAGGGTATCATGAGTTGGTTTAGACTCTTCCTCACTTTATCACAAGTGGTTTCCTAGTCTCAAGGAGGAAGTTAAGGCTCTCATGAGTTGGTTTATATTCTTTCTCATTTTTGTCCTTGAGTTGTTATTAGATCCTAAATTTGTGAATCTTGTCTCTTTGAGTTATGGAGCTAAGGAAAATTTATAAAATCCTCATGTAATCTTTGGGTAAAAAAAAAACCTTTTAGGGAATAATCCTTTATGAAGTTGATGAGAAATTCCATTTGATGTGACATGCTTGTGAGAGACCAACATTTGTCAAAGGAGATCATCTCTTTGTAGGAGAGACATTGCCACATGATTGTGAGAGATCTAGCCTTGTACTGTCAGAGGAGATCATCTCTTCATAGGAGAGACGTGGCCACATGCTTGTGAGAATATAGCTCTTTGCAAAATGCATGAGAGAATATCTTCGATACTGTCACCGATTGTGGGAATTATACTGCCACTTGTTGATGCAGAAATCAACCCTTTGTATTGTAAAGGAGAGTATCTTTGAAGAAGATAATGAAGCGGTTCATGGATTTTATGAGCCCAGAGACGTATCCAGAAGGTTCTGGTGAAATCCATTAACAACTCGATGATCTCTTGTCTCATGTTTTCTTATTCATGTTTTTATTTACGTAATTATAATTATTAAATACATTAAGTAATGGATTATGAGACTAAAACCACATTCACGAAGTTAATATTCAATTCGGATTCAAGCCTTCATGAATACATCTTTTGAACTTTGATGCAATCAAGTTCAATTATCCAAAATTGTAAATGTGACCTTAATGGAGTGGCCTAGAACCAAATCAAGTTTGGTATCAGTGTCACCTCGGTTTTAGATCAAGTGGTAGCAAAGCGAGATAGACATGGATTGTAGGTGTTGAAGACAAGATGGGAAAAGCATCAAAGATCTTGAATAGATCAACCAAAACATACAATAAGAGAATGTTGAGAAAATAAGCCCTATTAATCTAGACAAATAGGAGATGGGTATCCTGAATGAGCCATGGGGCTCCAAAATACCTCAAAAATAAAAGTTCCCAGAAATCAACGAAAATAACACCACATCGAAGATATTGACAAAGATTTCCAAAGGCACAAATGACACCTCAAGCGATGTCTAGATGCAAATGTTATGGCCATCTAAATTTTTCGAAGAATAAGCAAATCTGGTGAATCTCTTAAAGTGTTGACGTGGCAGAGCCACGTGGCCGTACATATGTTGATGTGAAAGTTGATGTGGTAGTACGATGGATGATGTCATCATGCCATGGAAGTTGACATGTCATTGATGTGGGAGTACGGAAGATGATGTCGGCCTAATGTGGCAGTTGATGTGTCGTTGACAGGGCAATACAGATGATGATGTCAACATGACGTGGCATGATGACTGGGAACTGATTTGGTAGTATAGATGATGAAACCAACATGATGAGGCATGATGATTGGGAACTGGCATGGTTGTACGAATGATGATGTCATCATGTAATGGCAACTAACTGGGTAGTATAGTGGATGAAATCAACATGAGGTAGTAGGGCGTAGAGTGATGTGGCACTGACGCAGGATGATGATGTGGCAGGTCATATAGTGACATGGAATTGACGTAGGTTGATGATGTGGGAGGCCATATAGTGACGTGGTACTGATGTATGATGATGATGTTGTAGTACAGATGATAACGTCAACATGACGTGGAAATACGAAATATGGCATCAACATGATGTGGCAGTTGATGTGTCATTGATGTGGTAGTATGAATGATGATGTCATAATGATGTGGTATGTTGACTGGGCACTGGCATGGAAGTATGGATGATGACCTCAACATGATGTGGCATGTTGACTGGGCGTTGACATGGTAATATGGATGATGACCTCATCATGACATGGTGACTGACTAGGTAGTATGACAGATGATGCTAGCATGATGTGGCAGGTCATACAATGGCGTGCCACTGATGGTGTGGCAAGCCATACACCAACGTGGTGCTGAGGAAGTCAAATGATGTGGCGGGTCATACGATGACATGATGATGACCATACGTCAACTAGGAACTGACCATACAGTTCATTGGGCACCATGAAGGCCAATCACATGCTTCCACATGGAAACCTGAATTTACCCAAGTACATGCATGCATTTCAAGGTGCAAGAGTATTCATTAATTCAATTAATGATTGTGTGGCACATATTTCAAGGCAGAGAGACCAAGAGGGTCCTAGAAGTAACAATGACATAATTCGATGAAAGTACAATCATTTTTTCACGATTTCTCACCAAAAATCCACTGGTGCAGTAAGAATTTGGATCCAATTAGTTGTTTTTAGGGCTCATGGAAGAGGCCCACTTTTGTCATTAATGCATGGAATGAACTTCGAGGTAGAGTTGCACCTTTTAGAATTGGTCAAGTTTACAGTCAAAAGTTGTAGAATGACAAGACAAAACTATTGGTGTTTTGTATACTGATATTTGAGTAGTCGATTGAGAGCCTTGGCACAAAAACCAATGTAAGTTTTATGCAATTATGGTTTTTGTCTGTTTTTGAAAATTGAAAAAGGATGAATGTATGTTGCATATTCTAGTGATATTTGAGTTCTGCAATAGGGGAACAAGATCTGAATCATTGTAGAAAATTCATTGTTTGATCCTTACATGTAAACTGAGACAGTGCGGTAAGAGGCGATTTTGACACTTCGACAAAAAGCAGTCATGTTTACAATCAAAAGTCTTAAAATTACAAGATGATCCAGGCTAGTTCTAGGAATTCAAGTTTTCTCTCCATACTTTTGGAGGACCAAAAGTGATTTTTGTGGGGAGGGTAAGATCCAGGAGGATCTCCACACAAGAAATTATTATTTCTCATACCATGGAGAAGATCATTAAAATATGGCAAAGAATAATTAATACTTATGAATGATTTATTTTAAATGTAAAAATGATTAATACTTTAAGAGTGAAAAACTCAGTATTATTCATGCAAATTGGAAAAATGATTAATCTTGAAGTGAGTTTGGGAATCTCACATATTATTCATTTAATTGTAAAAATGAGAAATTACTTTTGTGAGAGAATCCAACTCACAAATTAGTTTTCTAATTTTAAGGGGAAATTAGTTTCTTAGTCTCAAGGAGGAAGTTAAGGGTCTCGTGAGTTGGTTTGGACTCTTCCTCACTTGATTAAAAGTGGTTTCCTAGTCTCAGGGACAAAGTTAAGGGTCTCATGAGTTGGTTGAGATGCTCTCTCATTTTTGTCCTTGAGTTGTTATTAGATCCTAAATTTGTGCATCTTGTATCCTTGAGTTATGGAGCTAAGGAAACTATATAAACTCTTCATGTAATATTTGGGTAAAAAAAAACCTTTGGGGGAATCATCCTTTAGGGATCCCTTTTGGAATCATCCTTTGTGGATCCCTTTATGGAGCTGACGAGAGAGTCAATTTGATGCCACATGCTTTTGAGAGACCAACCTTTGTCAGAGGAGATAATCTCTTTGTAGGAGAGACATTGCCACATGATTGTGAGAGATCTATCCTTGTACTATCAGAGGATATCATCTCTTTGTAGGAGAGGCATGGCCATAGGCTTGTGAGAATCTAGCTCTTTTCACTGTGCATGACAACTTTTCTTCGATACTCCCACATGTTGTGGGAATTCCATTTCCACTTGTTGATGTGGGAATCCATCCCCTTGTATTGTAAATGAGAGTATCTTTGAGGAAGAGAATGAAGCAACATGGATTTTGTTAGCCTGGAGACTTAGCCAAAAGGTTCTAGTGAACTCTGTT
Organism: Picea engelmannii; assembly: GCA_009831015.1. Classification (NCBI taxonomy): domain Eukaryota; kingdom Viridiplantae; phylum Streptophyta; class Pinopsida; order Pinales; family Pinaceae; genus Picea; species Picea engelmannii. The sequence continues at coordinate 1,250,259 of ML777598.1, read as the reverse complement.
AACAAATCGGTGATCTCTTTTCTCATGTTTTCTTATGCATGTTTTTATTTCCGTAAATATCATTATTAAATGAATTAAGTAATGGATTATGAGACTAACAACACATTCACCAAGTTAATATTCAATTTGGATTCAAACCTTCAAGAACACATATTTTCACCTTTGATGAAATTATGTTCAATAGATTCGAAATTGTAAATCTAACCTTAATGGAGTGGCCTAGAACCAAATCATGTTTGGTATCAGTGTCACCATAGTTTCAGATCACTAGTCATCCTAAACCATCATAAAATATCATAACCAAGCATCTTAAAGTAAGATCGTTGTGAGTGAGCATGCATTAAATTCAGCATGTCATAAAGGCATAAAGCAATTGAAAGAGGCTCAAAATACCATTAATCCCAATCTCAAGCTAGTCGTTTAATTAAAGTCAAGGTAAAAATCAAGCAATCCATCTAGTTATAAACACTTAAGTGCAATTTAAGTACTAGAGCCATTTTGGGAGCATTGATCACTTCAAAAACTTAAGCCACAAAGGACCCAAATCAAAAAAATTGAAGGGACCCCAATTGTTAGGGCCTAGGGTGTGTTGAGGGAATCAACAAATGGTAACATACTAGATCAAACCAAAAATCCCTGATTTAAGCCAGTGAGCAACCAATAAGAAGCGAATGAAAATTCATCTATTTTTCACTAAAATCTAAGGATTGGAACATAAACAATTTTTTTGAGAGGTTTCCTTATAAGGGAATCAGTGATCATTATCACGAGATGACTTGATGGACTTGACACCTATGCCAAAGAAGAAATTTGATGATTTTTTTTTTAATTATAACATGTAGTGTAGCTAGGGGAATAATATGGGGTACCTTGGGAGGTACCCAAGGGGAATAATAATAGAGATGTATTGTTATGTATGAAGACAACTTTTAGTAAATAAGGCCTAGTGTGAACACAATAAATGTAAGAGAGCTTACTAGAAGGTTCTATCTCTAAAATGTTCTTAAGTGGTAGGTAATATTCTTTAAAGGAGTGTAAAAAATGTAATGGGCATGATGGTTGATGAGTATTGTATTTGGAACATAGTTCATTAGGAAGTTTCCCTCTCGAAGAGGCAAGTGCACATGAGTGGATCACTTGCTTAAAAAGATCAATTGTAAGGTGTTTCCCTACCTTAAGAGTTTCATATTAATAAAGTAAGATTTCTATATTCTTTTATTTATCTTGTGTGGTGATTGTATTTTTTAGATTTTTGATACATAACATAGCATTCGTCAATAATCAAAGTTACAACCATATTGTTAGGGCTTATTTAGATATCGAGTGAAAAAAAATTTCCACAAGAAAATCATAATGTTCCTCCACTGCCACAATCATCCATAGTCTCAATGGATTCCACAAAAACATTGCAGACCTTCCTCTATGGCAAGTCACATGTGCATATCCTCATAGAGGTTGTCTGTAAGAGTGTTCTTTACTTTAATTTTCTTCCTTGCCTTCTCCTTTTATATATTTCTTAGCAATCCATGGATAGCGCGAAGAAGTGTCCCTTAATAGGTTCGATGGGGTTGATTGCTTTCTATTGAATTTATTTTAGATTAGCGATAACTTCTAAGTATCCCCTTTAGATTTCTTCCCTTGACTTTTGATTTTTGACTTTCACATCATCGTTTTAGATTAGCGATAACTTCTAAGTATCACCTTTAGATTTCTGCCCTTGACTTTTGATTTTTGACTTTCACATCATCTAGTCCTTTAATGTGTAATGGATTTAGTGTGCGTGCATGGATTCCTTTAGTGAGTTGTCTTATTACTTGGGCACGACAATAGTCAAGGATTAGTTAATTGGCCGAGCTTTGGGTTTTCCACCAATTGTGATTATCCCTAGTCGTTTTTAGGGAAATTTACTTAATATTTCTTTACATAGTGGATGATATGAGATGCTAAACAACATCTCTAAGATTTAGTTAAACTTAAACCCGTGACCTCTTCTTGACAAAAAAGTATGCGCACACTTATCAACTAAACTGATCGAACTAATATGCACTGAAATATCACTTCAATAATTGGCCATTTGTTGGAAGGTACAACTCAATTCCTTGTTGCAAGCCTTGCACTCAGAAATATCGTCAACAAGGATACCACACCCATTTGCAGAGTACAAGTAAACTCTCCTTCAATGGTACTGCCGCAGATCGTGTTACACCTATGAAAACAACGAGCCATTGCTGGGTACACGTTCCTTTATACGAAAACATTTAAATTAAAAGTCTTAAAAGACTTCGAAGTGCAAACATCTCATTGTTCCGCTATTGAACCTAAGGTCCCATTGTTCCTCCCATTGAAGAATATATTGATTCCACATAAGGTGTACATTGATTGAAGAATATATGGAAATGGAGTCCCTATATAATTTAATTGTTTTATGAGGATAGTAACTTTTTTGGGATTGATTTATTTATTGTTTGGTTATAACTTGTTACTTTTAAAGACTTCTAAATTTTAAACTAACTTCAAATAGACCAAGATCCTTCAATATAAATCCCAACCTAAATTGGCCAAATCCTTACTTATAAATCCCCAACATAAATACCAGAAATATTTCTTTAGCATAAATTGTAACCAAAATTTTCAGCTGAATTTGTCACCCGATTAACTTACTCCATATTGAACTATGCCCCACCAACACTATGGAGTGGCATTTGAAACAACGCTTCGTGAGAAAGCATCACGCAACGACGAGAGAAGTGACGACGCATATTCATAAGTAAATGGCACACTAATGCATTGACACATCGCTGCATTTAACTTCATGTGATCTCTGAAAACGCTTGACGTTCTCGTGAGAAGAAGGTGGATGTAATAAATCAAAAGTTTTGGAAGTCTTATTCAATATTTACTTACATGTATCATCTGTTAGTTTGTTGTTCAGTGATGTTAAAGTTTTTGGTTTGAAATCTGTGGAAAAAAAAAATTTAGCCCTTTGAACAGTCCTTTCCAGAAATTTGAAGTGAATTTCGGGTCCCTATCAGACACAATTGTCTTAGGAATTCCATGCAAGCGTGCAACTTCTTTTAAAAAGATATCAGCAACATCTGTTGCTCTGTGGGTGGTTTTCAGTGGAATAAAATGGGCAGCTTTAGTAAGCTTGTCCACCACCACCATGATTGAATCATGATGCTTGCTTGTTCTGGGCAATCCTGTAATAAAATCCATTGTTACCACGTCCCATTTCCACTCAGGAATAGGTAAAGGCTGCAACAACCCTGCTGGGTGTCTATTCTCAGCCTTAACCTTTTGGCACTCCATACATCTGGCGATGTGTTCAGCAATTTCTTTCTTCAGACCCGGCCAAAAATAATGGCTTTTCACTGCTGCCACAGTCTTTTGATATCCAGGATGTCCAGCATAAGTCACGTTATGCATCTCTTTTAGAATTGTCAGCTTCAATTCTTGGACATTGGCTACATATACTCTGTTCTTATGCAGAAGTAAACCATCAGTTCCCAAGGTGTAACTTTCCTTGGTTTGTGGTTTCTCATGCTGTTGTAGCTTTGCTACAAGTCTTTTGTACTGCAAATCATCATTTGCAGCTTCAAGAATTCTGTCTTTAATCTCAGTTCTGTACATGCTAATGGTTGTAGCATGTAATTCGTGCACTTTTCTACTGAGTGCATCAGCCACCTTATTTTATTTCCCTTTGATATTTTCTGCTGAGTGTTGAGCCTAAGGGCTAAGCCTAGGGGCTTAGGCCTGGAATAATATTTTAATATTATTTCCCAAAAATCCAAGTGCATATTATTTTATCTTAAGTTCCTAGTAAAAGGGAAAGGCGTGTACAGGGAGGAATGCAGATGGAACGCATGCAGTTCTCAGGGTGACAAATGCCCACCCTGAAGCATGCAAATAAAAGAGAAAGGAACAACCATGGGGGGGAATCTCTTGCATTCCATTCGACCCGACTGCCCTGAGCAGGAGCCATAGGAGCCAGTCTGCAGTAGACCTCGTGTATGTATGTTACAGAGAGGAAGCCTATTTTGGGTGCTGAAGAATGCATGGTTACCCTTGTTCAGAGCCGTGGAGTCTGTCTGTGAGAGAAAACCAGTGTGTGCATTCCCTGAATGAAATGTCCATTTCAATTTCGGGGAAGAGGCTCTGTTTGCCCAGGAAAAGCTGAGCGAGCTTGTGCGTGGAGCCCTATTCTAAAATCTTGACTGAGAGAATATTCCCTGACTACTGAACTGGTTCTTGGGAAGCCTGCGTCCTTTTCCCTGTGTTTGTTGTGGCGCGCAGTTCTGGACTGCGTGAGGCTTGTTGGCATGTGAGCGACTCCCTCCAGGTGAGAGAGTGCGCAGAGGAAGGAGAGAGCTCTTGGAAGGAACCCTGTAGCTGCCACCGAACCCGAAGAATTTCGGTCCGGTCTGTTCCTATAACCCAAGGTAAGGGAGATTGGCAGCCGAAGGACTGTCCAGGTGACAGAGAAGGTGCACTCTCCTGGGGTGGAACAGGCATGTGGGGAATGACGGTCTGTGGGAAGTGAGCGTGGGAGATTCCTGGGAGAGCATTCTTCCTGGTGGTTGTGTGTGACTGAATTCCCTATAACCTCAGCCTGAGTCTGGATTCCTTGCCCTGGGGTGGAGCTCAGTCCCAGCTCGGGGTGAACCACTATTGAGTTGAGGAGCAGTGCGGTCTACGACTGGGAGGTTCATGGAAGGCCTACATTTGGTTGGTGGATTTCTCCATTGTCACAAGATAAGTGTTTAATTATATTTTTACCACATTTTATCATGACTGATCTGGATCTGTTACCATGTTTTCCGCTGTGTAAATGAATCACTGTTGAAAGCTATAGATTGTCTAATTATAACAGTAACTATATGTTTATTCTGAGAATTAAAATGTATCTCTTTGCTGTTACGCATGTGATTATACAATTCTGTATGATTTATGTAAAAGTCCATGTACAGATTGGTTAGAGAGAGGTCTAAAAGCCTCGGTAGTGAAAAGGAGACACTACAACTTGGTCGTGACTGTTCAATCACATGTTAGCTAGTCCCACAGCCACAGGCTAACTAATCCTACAGATCATAAACAAACTAGCAAACAAAAAAAATATTTACAAATAGCATTGTTTCAAATCGAATTTTAAAACCAACATTTATATGTTTTGGCGGGTAGATACTAACAGAAATTGCAACAAACAGGACAATTCTTCAAACAAATCTGTTAATACAGTAATGTTATATTGGGAGTAACCGAATAGACTCCGGCGTGCAGATTCTTTATCATTAATAAGAATCAATCGATATAGATTATGATTCAAGAATCACGTAGTAAGAATGCGGACAACCGGGAGAGGGTGTCGACAGTCCGAGTCACCACATCATCCCAAATGACTTATTAATAGTCCGAGTTGCCAACCGATCCTTGACCCTTTTATCGAAACGGCGTGGACATCTCCAGCTCCTGCAACATTGGTGATGAGCACGAGGTTGAAGTACGAGTGGCCATTTACGGTGAAACGAATTCCTCCCTTTCTCAAGCAGGGGACCCTGCATTGTCAGCCTCTTAGAAATTAATAGGCAGACAGACTGAGGAACTGATCAGTTTGGTTCAATTCAATTAGGTCATGCAAATGATGATGGGGCAATGAATTACCTTCGGTAGAGAATGGGGACGATCCCACTCCTGTACTTGGCGATCTTTTGATAAGCGGGCTCGGCCATGTCGAAGTGCTGTAGCGGTGGGTTGCACCATCCACCGTTGTCGTTGGGGAGAGCGTTGTTTGGCGGGCAGAAGTTGGTAGCTGTGATCATGACAGTCCCCGGCAAACACCATTGGGGATCATCATTGCATTGCATTTCATAACAGGCTCCACAGCTGAGTCCATCGTTGAAAAGTGCAGTGCTTAAAGCAGCCGTGTTGGTCCCATAACCTTGGATGTAAAGATTACCGTATCCACACGCCCCTCCTACATCGTTTTCACAGCCAGAAATTGAGGGTCCAAACAACCAAAGGAGATACTAATTCATAAGAAAAGGTACTATATATGAACTATAGAAAAATATATAAAGTTGTCGAAGTTTACCCATTGTCCCAGAAGCATCACTGCCACCCTAGAAAGTCGCATGAGCTGACTCCCAGCCTCTATATCCATGAGCTCCAGTTAATAACCAGATGAATGTTAACAATGAGGCCAATGCAATGCTCTTGACCAGTTCCATCGATCTCATGCTTATCATATTAATCACCAATAAGAACACCACTGGAACTACAAAGAGCAGTGTCTCGGTCTAAGTGAAGAGGGCCAATCTGAGAATCAAGGAGATCTGAAGCAGAAAGGGGGACGACTTATTTGGCTGGATTTGCAACGAGGCTTCTGCAGAGTATATATAGATGTGTTAGTGCTATATCCTTCCAACTTCTGTATCATTCAAAATTTTCTGTTTCTAAAAGTAGTGTTATCATAAATTTATGTTTGAAGTAAATTGTGTAAGACGTAGTATAAATGTTATACGTTTTTATCGTTTCCTGATAATTTTCGTACAAGCAGAAAATTTTTAGAAAATTGCAGATTTCTCATTGAGATTATATATTCCGGCTTCGGGACGCTGTGAGATTATACGTGACCGAATTCCGTATATACAGTTATTACGTGACCGAATTCCGTTAATAGTTAATAATTGACAAAAACTCAAAAGCTTTACCAGGTTTAGACTAAGCGAACAGGCCTGGAATTTCAAATAAATTTCAAATAATCCCTGCCTGCCAAAAAATTTCTTTAAGACGAGTATGAATGAACTTGTACGCCCTTTCCTTTAAAGTTTTATGTTAATTCATAAAATTTCATTTACTATTATTATTTTTAATGTGTGACAATGTTTTCTTTTATGTGTGACACTCTCGCATTCATTAGGAGGACAATGTTTTCTTTTATGTGTGACACTGTTGCATTCATTAGGTTTATTGCATCAGCTACATACACAGAATAATAAAGATCAACAAACATTAAGAATTCAGTAAAACAATTTTTACTTGATAAACTAAACTCTCGACAAGTTACATTACAATTTCATTTAATTCTTTTAGAGTGAAGCAGCACAACCCTTGTCTAGCTATACATATTCTCATTTATTCCTTCAAACTTAACTCTCTTAAAAACATGGTTATATCTTATACTATATAGACCTATAACCTATATGTAACTTCCAAAATTTTATAGTATAACCTTTACTTACCTGTTAGGATTTTTTCAGAAGAAATTACAGATCAATTTGACAGTTTTAGAATTTTAATCCAGATCAACAATGACGTGTGCATTTTATATTGACATGTCAAATACGACTTATCTTAAAAAGTTTGCCTTGGCCTAACACATCTTTTGGCAGCGCGAGCGAACTTTTTCAGTGGCTAGATTCTCTGGAAAGTCAAACACTAATTTTGGTTGGAACAAGAAAACCAGAAAGCCAAAACCAATACCATTCCAGATTTGCGCAGGTCGAGTTTCAAGGGGTAAAACTGTATATTTTAACCTTGTACAATATTTACTGCAAACAGATTTTCAGTAAAAAAACAAAAAAGATACAGTGGTAAACACAAACATTACATAGATATTTTTCCCATGGAAACCCACACCGGGAAAACCAACATATTCTATATTCATTCATAGTGATACATTGTTTACAATACAATATACATATAGGAGCCAACGGCATCCAAAAACCTAACCCAATGAACTGGTTTAGTCAACAACCCTAATTCCTTAACCGGAAATAGAAAACCGTCGAAAAAAAACCATGTTCCGAAAAACTGCCCAACAATGGACACAAAAATCGAGGCAACACAAAAAACAAGGCAAAAATGCAACACATTTCCCGAGGAAAAAAAAATCTTTGAGAGATGCAAACACTATTACTCGCGCAAATAATATAACACATACTCGACATTCTCTCACTTGTTTTTTTTTGCATACAGGTGGTTACAGTGTTACCTAGTCAACAATCTAGGGCATCAATGCCCATGGATCCTCTACAACAAGAGAACTTCTCAGTGCTCACAGATTTTTTTAATGAATATGCAACAATCTTCAAAGTGTCCACCTTCATCAACAATACCTTCTTTTCTTCAACCATGTCTCTCACAAAGTGATATTGAATGTCAATATGTTTTGTCTTTGAATGATAAGCCATGTTCTTCGCCAGGAAAATTGCACTATGACTGTCACAATATATCCTTATAGCTTGCTATAGCAACCCAATACCTAAACACATTATTTGTAACCATATTGCTTCCTTACTTGCATGAGTGGTTGCCATGTATTTAGCTTCTATAGTTGAAAGTCCCACTACAACCTGTCTTTTTCTCATCCAACTTATTGCTCCTCCAAACAAGTTAAACACATACCCACTTGTAGATCTCCTGCGATCCAGATCTCTAGCCTAGTTTGTGCATCCACAAAGCCATGTATATCCACCACTCTGTCCAATCCTGATCTTCCTTGGTAGCACAATCTATAGCTAGCAATGGCATGCAAAAACCTGAAAACCCTTTTTACTATTGTCCAATGATCCTTCCCTGGTTTTGACATATACCTACTAAAAAATCCCACTTCATGTGCAATGTCTGATCTAGTACATACCATTGCATACATCAAACTTTTAACCGCACTTGCATATGGAACATGAGACATGTCATCCTCCTCTTCTTGTGTCTTGGGACACTGATCCGTAGATAAATTTACACCAATAAGAATAAGAACCTTGACCAGTTTACATTCCAACATATTAAACCTCTGCAATATTGTCTCGACATATTTTCTTTGATTTAACCAGAGTTTCCTCATTTTCCGATCTCTTTTAATTTCCATGCCCAAAATGAAATTTGAAGCATTGAGATCCTTCATGTCAAATTTAGATGACAACTGATTTTTCATATCCTGGATAATCTCCTTGATGTTTCCTATCAGCAAGATGTCATCTACATACAAGACCAAATATATCAAATGATCACCAATTAATTTAAAATACACACAGTGATCCTCTTTACTTCTTGTGAATCCAAGTCTCAACATATAAGTATCAATTTTTATATACCACATCCTTGGTGATTGTTTTAAACCATACAGAGACTTTTTCATCTTGCATACCAGCTCCTTCTTTCCCTTCACAACATAACCTTATGGTTGCTTCATATAGATTTCCTCTTACAAATCCCTATGTAGGAATGTTGACTTCACATCCATATGTTCTACTTCAAAATCAAATGCAACAACAATAGATAACATAAATCTTATAGAGGTTAACTTGGCAACAAGAGAAAAAATCTCACCAAAATCAATTCCCTCAACTTCGGAATAACCCTTTACTACTATCCAAGCTTTGTATTTCTTCACTTTTCCTTCTGCGTTCAACTTCTTTTTAAATATCCATTTTCTTCCAATGGGATTTCTTCTAGTCGACAAATCCACTAGATCCAAGCCTCATTCTTATCCAAAGCTGCCATTTTTTTGTCCATGGCCCTTTTCCAGAGATTTCCATCATCTGAATCCACTTCTTCCCTGATAGTTCTAGGATCATCATCAGTAATAGACAAAGAAAAATTTGAACAAAAATAAGATGGAGTATACATTTTCGTTAGACTTCTTTCTCGAACCGATATCCTCAATACTGGAGTATGAGGATCTACTTCTTCTGATTCATGTTCTTTTGTAGAGTCTGACTCATCATCCTTTAAATCAAACTCTATTTTCTCTAGTTCTTCCTTACTTGGTAAGATTTCTTGTTTAACAACATCCTTCATTTCTCTAAATACCACATCTCGGTTATACACTACCTTCTTAGTTTCTAGGTTCCAAAGCTTATAACCTTTGAGACCATCTTTATATTCAATAAAGATACACTTTTCAACCTTCTTATCTACCTTACTCTTATTTTCTTTGGAACATGAACATATACATCACAGCCAAATACCTTGAGATGTGCGAGAGAAGGTTTCTTACCAGTCCATATCTCTTGTGGAGTGTTGTCATCCAACGCTGATGAGGTTGATACGTTGACCAGGTGACATGTAGCACCCACTACCTCTGCCCATACTTCTTTCCCTAACTCGACACCACTAAGCATGCAACTTGTTTTTTCCATCAACCTCATGTTCATCCTTTCTGCAAATCCATTCTACTAAGGTGTATATGGAGTACTCTTTTGTATTTCTATACCACACTTCTTAAATAGTTCCTCAAATTCATTCCCACGGAACTCTCTGCCATTATTTATCCTCAACACCTTAATTCTTTCCTCTGTTTGATTCTCAACAAGAGTATTAAACTCTTTAAACCTATCAAGGACTTCATATTTCTTCCTGAGGAAATATATCCAAGTATTCTTCGAGACGTCATCTATAAATAAGACATAGTACACATATTTTCCCAATGATGGGACCAACACAGGTCCAAAAACATCACTATGAACTAGCTGTAAAATTCCTTCTGCCCTTCTTGCTCCAGAAGGAAATCTTACCCGATTCTTCTTCCCATATACAAAATTTTCACATAAATCAAAATCCATAGAGTAGTTAGACATACCTTCAACCATACATTTACCATGTAGTAGTCAAATACCCTTTTCTCCGATATCCCCCAGTCTTTGATGCCACAACATAAAATTTTCTCCGTAAACTGTACGAGTTATTTCTTCTTCAACTCAAATATTAGGAACAATGAAACTATTACACCCATCACTAATAGTGCTTCCTTCCAGCTTATAAAGAGTTCCAAACCGAACTAACTTCAACAACACCATTTCTCCTTGAACCATCCTGCAAGTTTCCTTTTCAAATATTGTTTTTACCCCTACATAGTCCATTTTTCTTACAAAAATCAAATTTATGGACAATCCTAGGATGATCATAACACTAGATAGTGTTCTAATCCTTCCATCTATGAGCCTAAAATTGACTTTTCCTCATCCTATTATTATGGTTGTCGAATCATCGCCTAAGAAAACATTACCTCCATCATACCTTTGATATTAACAAAACCACTCCCTGTGGGGAGTCATATGTAAGGATGAACCTGAGTCAACCAACCATGCCTCATGATCTGCATGTGTTCTTGAAGAAGCCTCCCCTCCTTCTTCCTTGGAGGTCTTTTCTTTTGTAGAAGGATATTCTTCAGATCCCTTATTTTTCTCAACTTTGGATATACATAGTTTCTTTTAGTGCCCTTATTTTCCATATCTCCAACATACCTTTACAAAATTTCTGGGAGATTTATATCTACCCTTACATTTAGATCTCCCACTTGACAAATTAGATCTATTTCTTTCCTGGGAGCATCCTCTTGTAAATAATGTGTATGTTCTCTGTCCTTCCATATTCTTTTGTCTCATCTCCTCCGACAACAAGGATGAGACCACTTCATCAAACTTCAAGGCAGTTGTATTACTACCTATGGCCACAACCAGACTATCCCATGAGTCTGGTAAAGAACACAATAAATTGATACACTTATCTTCATCTGAAATTTTAATCTCAAAAGATACTAACTGACTTACCTCAGTATTGAAGGCGTTCAAATGCTCTGCCTCTGAGTCTCCATCTCTCATCCTCAGGTTATACAACTTATTTCTCAGGAATAGTTCTTTTACTAGGGACTTAGACTGACACAACTTCCCCAACTTATCCCATAAATCTTTGGTTGTAGATTCCTCTAACACATTCAGTAATACTGAATATGAGAGATGCATTCAAATTGTTCTCTTGGTCTTCTGATCCAAGTTTTTCCAGTCATCTGATAAAGTTCATGTAGGTGCAGTACCTAGATCTACCACGATCCAATGATCTCTTTCCACCAAAAGATATTCCATATTGAACTTCCATAGCTCAAAATGTTTCCCATTAAACTTCTTGATCTCCATTTTTGAATTGCTCGTCATTTCTTTTCACCTGAAAATCAATACCACATATGTTCCATTGTAACAAGGATTATCACAGTCTCGAGCCAAACCATTGACCACAAAGGCATCCCCCTGAAGCTAACAAATCTCTGATACCAAATGTATCAAATCTTTTTCAAATATCTGATACCAAATGTATCAAACCTCTCTTCTTCTTTCTCTTCTAATTGAGTCTTTTTACTTTCTTCTTGTTCTTTGAGCATTTGTTTTAGTGCCATTGTATATCTTGGGTACTTTTCTAAGACCTCATTGGTGTATTTTTCAAGACACCCAAAAGCAATTGAGTACTATCCTATTTCATTGCTAACATGATCTAACTCAGATAAAACTTTATCTTTAATCTTCAAGAAATCTTCCTCTTCATCTATAGGACAATTTTCATTTGATTCTACAAAAACTATTTATAAATTTTCTTCTTCAGTTGTAGAGGAACATTCAACATCATCACACTTAGAATGATTGCAAACAGAGGATTTTGGAGAGTCTTTACCTTCATTTTCTTTGATGGAATTTTCTTCAATTTCTTCCTTTTTTCCTTGATATGTCTTCTCTAGCTTTAGCCATAGATTCTTGGCTAAAGTAAATTGTCCCATGCTTTATTTGATATAACTTGAGAGTCCATTGAAAATGGTCATGAGAGATAATGCATCATTCTTATTTTCTTCCTTTTCTTCTGCAAAATTTGACTTATTCTTCAAGGGAACTAATCCACCAATAGTTGCTTCCAAACACCTACTCTTTTTCCTTCAAATACCCTTTCATTTATATTCTCCATACCAAGTAATATATCTCATCAAATAGAGGATCTTCATCTCCATGTTCATCCATTTGAGTGTCCATGGATCTCCTTCAAGCTTGTAAGGATTATGATGAAGGCCTTCTCTGATACCAATTGTTGGACACACCGACCACACNCGCTCAACCAATGTAGGGATCTTTTTACTCCTTTTAAAAACACCTTAGTTAGCAATCACCATTTACTCATCATTCACTAGTTTAATTTATAACAAGTTGTATGTAAACATATATTACCAACAAATATCATCAATAAGACATCACCACAAGGAACACAAGGAAAATAAGCTATATGTATAAGTTTATTTTATATTACAGACTACAATCCTTGGGGGTTTTTCGACAACAATTGAATAGAGAAACAACTCCGCAAGAGCACCAACTCTCAATGCAATACTTAGCTTGCAAATCGCAGCATCAACTAAGAAGAGGAATCAACAATGAACATATATCATTCTGTCAACATGTACGTGACCTATTTATACTACATCACAATGTTGGACAAATGAGAGGGGGGGGTGAATCAGTTGCTACCGTGCTTAAACAATTATGCTTATTTTAAATTCTTTGCAGAGCACTTAATGATAATCACAATAATATAGGGAGGTAAGCAATAAAACATTCGACATCAGTCACACATATGAAATATACAGAGACAGATATTTCCTGAGGAAACCTATAAAGGGTAAAAACCTCTTCTTCTTGGTATGATAAGTAATCTTTACATTCTGTACATTATCATACATATGAGCTCCAACTCATTGTGAGGCTACAATCTCTGTTTTGCAAGCTGCAACTTGCTGAGAGCACCAACTCTTTGTTTTCTCTAGCACCTACTAGAAGGAAGCACCAACTCCCTGGTTTCTCTAGCACCCACTAGAAGGAAGCAATAAATCCCTAAGTGTTCCAGCACCAATTGGATGGAAGCACCAACTTCCAATCACACAGGCACCAACCTGTAAAATAGAGAACAACAATTCTCCCTTGCACCACCTTGCCACCCTAGTTTCTCTGGCTACAACCAGATGGAAGATACAACTCCCTGTGTTCAAGCACCCACTTGAACCTCTGAGGACAACAGTCCTCCCTCGAACCTCCCTTCTACCCTGAAATATAAAGTTTTCTATATATAAATTTATCACAGTGATACACTATTTATCAATGGCTTACTGGTCTCATCATTGTTTTGCTACACTGCTATGCTCTACCTACATCAGTGTCTTCTTGCACCCCTTCCTTACGCTTTATGTTCTTCTGCCATTCATGCTCTGTGCGTCATGCCCCTTCTATGCACCATTCCTCTTCTGTGCATTTCAGCTGCTTCACTCTGCCTCCTTCTACAGACCTGAATCACTCTCAATAGCACCCAATATCTTCTTTGTTCTACGTTTTTATTCTCTGTGTGCATCTTTTGCATCCTTTATTCACAATGCTTCTGCATGCTCTCCCCATGTCGAGTGCTCTGCCTGATCATCATTCCAACTCTTCATCTTCTTTCGTGGTTAAACCCATGCATCCATCATCACTGGGTGTTATTTCGAGATTCCTTAGCCTCTCCAGTAGTCGAGACTCTTCGTCTTCTCTGTCATAGTTGAGCTCATTCCCTCTATTGCAGTTCCAGGCTCCAACGGTCTTACATCTGTCAATAGCCTCTATGAACATTCTTCATGCCACTGGAAGATGCCTCGAGACTCTTCATCTTCTTTGGCGATCACCCTAAAGTCTCTTTGAGTCCTCTGGCAGAAACCATCAGTCATTTCTAGCAGTTACACTGTGAACCTCCAAGAAAACGCATCAACAACTAAATCGCCAACCATATAAGAGTCATGATTCAGTTCTGCTAAGTGAATCGTAACTGATCGATTAACTGTGAAGAGAAACAGTAGCCCTTCGATCAGATTTTCAAGTATCCAACACCGTTGGATTACAAGTACAGGGTCTCACGTTGATTTCTCCACTTCGCATTTTGGCATTTCGGCATTCCTGTGGTGAAGAGTCTCGACTCTTCATGTTACGATCACTGAAAAGGATCTTAAATTGGTGCTAGCTCCTCCCTCTCACATGACCATTAACAGTGACCACAACCTACACCAAAAGGGGTTTTCGCATTTCGACATTTCAACATTTCAACATTCCTATGAAGAAGTGTCTCGACACTCCAAGTCACAATCCCCGAAATGGAGCATGATCAATGGTCCACAAGGCTTCATAATTTGATTCCTTCTTTTCTTAATTGAATGGATGACGTGATTTCAATGTTTTTCCCTTCGAGCCATCGTGACTCCAACATTATAAAATTAATGATCACAAAATCTCCGAAGTGATCGGACAGTTCACATAACCCACTGAGATGGATGGTTGACGGGATTTTGAAGTTTTGCCTTTTGGGTTTTCAAAACTCACAATAGTCCCTTTCGGCATTTCGGAGTTCAAGACTTCATGATGGTGGAGTTTCTGCTTTCTACGTAAAAACCCGAAATAGAAAGTTTCAATGTGACTTAAACCTATTGATGTCACACGTGGATTGACATGTGCCGAATAGTTGCCACGTGTCACTCTGATTCATGACTTACATGTGCCTGAAATGTTGAATCAACTTGACACTTGTCATTTCCTGATTATGCGATGTGTCCTTAGCTGACGTGGTTTGCTGACGTGGCTTGTTGATGTGCCTGTTTCGGGATTTCGGCGTTCGCTACTTCAAAGGTTAAAGTTCCTTTGATCTTTGATTTCTCGATCTACAAAACTTCAAACTCGAGTCTTTGTTGATGTGCATGTTTCAGGATTTCGGGGTTCGCTCCTTCAAAGGTTAAATTTCCTTTGATCTTTGATTTCCCAGTCTGCGAAACTTTGAAATGGAGTCTTTGTTGATGTGCCTGTTTCGGGATTTCGGCATTTCATATTTCACAACTTCGGAACTACTGTGATGAAGAGTCTCGACTCTTGACTCCTCCAACTCCCAGTATTCAAAACTCTGAAATGGAGTTTAATTCGTGGTTTTTCATTTTTCGATTTTTTGTCGTGAGTTGCTTCCTTGACTACTAGAGTTTACGCTTCTAAATGGGATCCAACTATCACTTTTTGAACTTTCCATTGCCATGCTTTTATCCCTGTGCTACTAGTCGTGATCTTTGCCATCAATGAAAAACATGCATACTCTGCACTATCTCATATGATATTATTGAGCTTTCTCTGTCGTGTCTTCCCAAAATACTTCTGGTGCCCACCTGACACATTCTTCCTGTACTTAAGCCATCATCGTTGTTGTACCTTCCATCAATGACAAGAATATGTTGTCTGTAAAACATGCCAACAATCTCCCCCTTTGGCATTGATGGAAACAAAGGCACCCAGACTCTTTTCTCCCCCTTTGACATCAATGTCAAAGAGCACATGCTCCCCCTAAGCTGTTGTAGTATTTTTAGGAGGTATCACATATTAAACCAACACAAACTCATCTCTCTTACTGGGACTCCTTCATCAAACTTTTCTTGTCAAAACTGGATGACTCCCCCTATCATTGTTCTCTCTCTGCTTTTGATTCTTCTCCTCCTTTGTTTCTAAAAGGTTAGCTTTCCTTAACAAGGTCTTTCCTCTTGTTATCTCTACAAAATGTTATGTATATCATTTTGTAAAACAAAATGTTGTTGCTGAGGATGATGTTGTCCTATTGAAACACTATGTAATTGTAGCTTGTAATTTTCAAACAACCCTTGGATCTGCCCATTGATTCTCATCAATTTCTATTATTGCAAATTCATTTTTCTTCCATGATTATTACAAACCAAGGCTTTTATGACCATATACATCACAAGAGAAAAACACTACAAACATTCTCACATCTTCTTTTCCTTTTCACAAATGGAGGACCTGTATCAGGTTTCTTAGGAGCACTGATTTCTACCTTGTTGAGTCCAATACCGGATTTTTCATTTCGTGATCTCTGACTATCCAAGATTTTATCCAGGGTCATGGAATTGTTCAAGAACTTGATTTGGGTGTTTGACTTCTCAACCTTCAAAACTTCTTCTTCCAGCTTATGACATGATTATTCTCCTACTTCTTCCATGGGATAAATGCTAACTGAACATTCTTTTATTGTATCTGAATCTTCTTCTTTACTTGCAGGGGAGGATTCAACATAAACATTGTTGTTTGGCTTTATTCTTTTAGCCACCACTTGTCCTGAGTTTACAGACTTTATCTTACAGTCTTTGGAAAGGACCACCTCTTTACATCCTCTGTCACACATTTGACTTACATTGAGAAAATTATGTTTCATCCCATCTATAGGAAGATCATCCTGAGAATCTCCTTTTCCATTACTTAAACTCACCATCCCTTTATCCTTGTTTTTATCTGGTTCATCATTTTCAAGTATCACATTTCTTGTTTTGATTTTGCTTATAAGCAAAAGCCTATCCTTTTCTCCATTCGTGTGCTTGGAACATCTACTATCTATATTCCATGGGTTCTTTTGTCTTTGAGCCGACAATACTAATCCACACTTATCACTTTCTTTCTTCTTCCAAACCTTGACATTTTTAGCAGAGGAATTCAAATATGATTTGTAGTTATTTAAGTGACAATCAATAGCTTTATGTCCATAGTTATGACAGATGTAGAATTCTGGTTCATTGATTAAAGAGTCAAAACGATTGTTATGCTTAACCTGTGTCCTTTTCCCGGCCATCAAGTGATTTTCAATCTGCAGAGGTTTTTTACTTGGGTGTCTCATTCGTTGTTGTGGAAGATATCTATACCTTGAATGTCTTGTTTGCTCATATCTAAATTTTAAAGAACAGTTTACAACTTTGTGACCAAAGTCAGAACAAAAAAAACAATATCCATAGAAAATTCCTTGGTACCTGGAAAATGGTTGTCTTCTTTGAGCGGGTCAATTTCTTCCATGCTGGTGATTTCCTTGAGCAGGGAGTGCATTATTTCTTTGTTCTACAGATTCAGTCCTGGCACCTTTTTCTTTACTCCTCCTAGGCGGCTGATTGTCTTCCTTTGTTTCTGTAGGTTTGTTGTTGTCATTGGTTGTAGATTTGACAAACTTGATGGGTTCTTTGTTTCTTGGCTGACCACTACTTGATCCCTCTTCATAACCCAAACCAATTTTCAGCTTTGGATTCCTTTGTTGATTCAGAATGGTGGCTAATCCTTCTGAGGCTTCGATACTTGACAGATTATGATGATACAAGGCTTGAAACTTCTCCAACTCTTTCCTTGTTTTCACTACTTCTTCTTCCAGGGCTTCAGATCTTGCCTTCTTTTCTGATAATTTTTGTTTCAGAATGTCCTCTATTTTCTTTGCCTCTTCTAATTCCACTTTTAGCAGGGAAAAGTCTTTAACGGGTTTTTTAGTGCCTTTAGGAACAAACCTCTTGGACGAAACGGGTCTACTAGACATGGCGTAAACATGGTGAATCGATGCCATAAAGTCAAAGGTACATATAAGGGATGAATACATTCTAACACCAATATTATCATTTGTCATCTGAGAGTTTTCAACCACAGGGATCGATGGTCCAACAGATTCATTGGGGCTCGCATACACAAAGGACAACTAGTTGATCGTCATAATCTTCCCATCATGAGGAAAACAAAGAGTGATAAAGACAGATGATACGATGACGGTCATAGCATAAGTCCAATTGCTTCCTAGTAACAAGTTATAATCAAGGGGCGCATCAAGCACCCCAACATCAACCTCTACCATGTTCCCACCTAATTGGACTATAAATGAAGAAAGAATATCGTAAGGGAGGAAGGAATGACCTTCAAAAGAAGTTAACATGGTCAAAGATTGAGAGTGAGTCAGAGAGACGAGAGCTTTCCAACAGATCAAGGACATCACACATGTAGCAACGCCTTCATAAAAAATCGCACGTTTGATGGTATACTTGAAGTAACCCATGTGCATTTGGAATGCCACATGGTAAGGAAAGCAAGGCTTCACATATGTGACGTCAAACTTGATAACTTTCGAGCCACTAGGGTTTAGATCTCCTAATGCAGATAGCAAGACATTCCTCTGTGAAGGACGTGTCTGGAGTACCTCCAGAGCCAACATCGCACAAGGGGTTTGACCCAAGTCCTCAATAATAGAGTAACTCTGGGAAGCTCTAGAATTTGGATTGTGGGTAGTGCACTTGATTACTCCTTTCGGAACACGAGATGGTGGCTCTAGTTTTTTGATCTGCAAAGGCTTCTCTAGAGGACGAGGAGTATATTCTAGACTAGGTATAGTTTTTGAAGAATTGTAATCATGAGACTGGGTGGATACATTAACCTGAGAATTGACCATATTGAGGCACAAATGGTCACCATCTTCTGTCGGTGGATTTTGACCTCCATCCGCCACATTTCTGGCATTTGAGGAGCTCGAGGCCATGTGTTGGCTATCTGGGAAAGGATTTGTTAGCATGATGAGTGGTAGAGATAAGATCCTCGCAACTTCTGCCAGTTTGGGGCATAAGTGAGTAATATGATCTTTTGTACAAATATTACAAGGATATTTCACCTTACACCTTTCTTTTTTACCCTCACCAACATTATTATTCGTCTTCTCATTACTACCTTGTCCTTGGGTTTATTCTTATTCTTCCCACCCTTATGATTATTATTACGTCCTTTATCCTTATTCCCTCCTAGTTGTTGGTTACCATTTGGGTCAGTTGACGATTGCATGTAATGTACAACCGCTACCTGAGTGGGATTGGAAGACACAGACAAAGTTGGCCCTCCTGCAGACTGGTTTAGAGACAACTCTTTCAAATGGCTTGTCATCGAGTCTATGGATTTCACAGTGGCAGAGCCTAGAATGCCATCGACATGAGGTCCGGGATTTTTTCTAGAGTCATAGTTTGACCTCGGTGCGTATAGAATAATCTGGTATAACATCCCAGACTAAACATATATAAGATATAATGGCTTGGATTTGAACATTGCTTCTTCCTCATATGTAACCCTGGATGTAGAAATATCCTTCGAGATAAGAGGCTGCAAGGACTTAAGGAACCATTCTAACATGAAATCTAGGCGTATGCAGGTCTTGATAAACCTCTTTTGTCTATGCCACTCCTAGATGTGATCCAATATATGAGTACCTGTGTCATGGCGTAAGGTCGACAGAATTTATAATCCAACATCGTAACAAACTGGCAATTGGAAGTGGTTAAGGAAGACTAGCACCATATGACTAAAGGTCCCATATGCCCCCCTAGGTAGCTCGATATACCATTTTGCAGCAACCCCAATAAGGGTGCGTTGAAATAATCTTAACCGAATGGAATCGTCATTAATGGAATTTGAAGAGCACCATAGGTGAAAGGTGGTAATGTGATCACTAGGATCCTTGCCATTCTTACCTTTGAATTTAGGAATATCCGAAGGAATCATGGTGGGGACGAGGGGCCATGTAGGATCATGAAACACATGTTCATTCATAAACTTAGGAAAGTATGGCGGATTGATCATGGCCATAAAAGGGAGACGAGGTTGCATCATCTAGCCCCAAGCTCCCTGGAAAGATTGTGTTTGGGGAACTACAACCCATCCAGGGTTCTAGTAAGAACCATGGACCTGTCCGGGATTGTAAGACCCTTCCCCAGGATGATTCATAAGAGGTTGGTTGGGAATCATTCTGATAGGAATGTTCTAATGAGGGTTATAAAAATTTCCCCTAGTCGAAGTGGCTCTCGGTTGGGGGTTACCCAAGGTGTGAAACTGACCTCCTCCGGGTGATAATCTAGAGGATAAACGTGGATTCGTTAATACAGATTTTATGAGAAGAACGAAATGAATACAAATTATTAACAGAAAATAACAGAAAATAACAAAGATACAGTAAAACTAGTTTTCTATTCAACAAGGAAATAAGCTGAAACTGTAAAATGCAGCGAAAACAGGCTTATTGGAATGCTGGTGGCTTATCTCTGAGAAAATATGTGATGGTTGCGCTCATTCGCAAAAAGATGATTACAATGAGGCTCTGAAGGCCTTTTTACCATAAAAAAGAGTGTCAAAAACTCTATACATCCAAAAACCTAACCCTAAGAGATGAAGCGCCAAAATTCATGTGGGCCTTGTTTGGGTAAGTTAGTACATCAACTTCCTAGGGTCATAACTTTTGCATACGATCTCTATTTTAGGCGTACGATAGCCCGTTGGAAATATATATCCAAGAAATAAAACTATTTACAAAAATATGATGATAAAACCTTTTAATTAGAGTATACCCAAAAGAACGTCGTTTATGGCCTCAAAACGACTCCGAAAGTTTAGGACCCGAAAAACTGCTAAAAATAGTAAATTATCAAAATTGCCAGAAAGTAGTTTTGAGCCAGATGGAAAAGGTGGGTGGCCACCGATATCCACCTTGATCAATCCTCCCTCCTTAGGAAGAAATGGTCTCCATTGCATTGATTTCCCCCATCAGATGAGGAAATTTGTATTGAATTTGGCCCTAGGTGAGCCACTTGCTTTTGTGCAGGAGTTGCCCTTCTTTGATGACTCGATAAAGATGGATCCTTTGTTGTCAAGTCCCCTTCATCTGTGTGGACACAATATGATCATTGGATTCTTGTTTTATGCAGTCAGGGTTGAGATCTACTGGTGTCAGTTGTTGTGCTATGTCTGAGGTGTCCAATAATGGTGGGAAATAACGTTGAAGGAGGTCCATGTTGAACACTGGATGCAAGCTAAGGGAAGGAGGAATGTTGAACTAAAAAATATTATCCCCCACAGTCTTGGTGATGGTGTATGACCCATAACGAAGTGGTCTAAGCTTCTAATGGGGGCATGTAAGGCGTTCTTTCTGCAAGTGAAACCAAACTTTGTCACCCACCTAAAACTTATGTGGCACCCAATGTCATGGCACTTCTTGTACTTGTCATTGGACTTCTGTAGGATATCCTGAACCTGTTGGTGGATGTGTTGGATATGTTCAATGATTTGGGTGGCTTTGTCAACTTCAGTTGGAGTAGGAGATGAGTCAGTTGAGGTCACCGCAATGGGAAGTGCAACATCTATGGGACCCAATGGTTGGAATCCCAACCCCACCTGCAAGGGGATATGGCCAATTGAGCTATGTAGGGCTCGGTTGTAGTTATGTTGGACATAGGGAAGACTCTCATCCCATGTGCGAGAGTGCTTGGAATTATACATGAACAGGATTTCCATGATTATTCGATTTACGAACTTGATTTGACCATCTGTATGGGGGTGTAAGGCCATGGATTTGGTGAGCTTGGTGTCCAGTAGTGACTAGAGGCTTGATCAGAATGTGATGAGAAATCGACTGTCCTGATCTAAGACAATGGTTTGTGGGATTCTAAAATGTACCCAGAATCATTCACAGAAGAGCTTGGCAGCGGCTTGTACTTTGTGCAGAGGTCGGCCGCATAGACCCTGGATGTGGTTTTGATATTTCGCTCATTGCAAGAGAGAATCATGAAAAATTCAAACTTCCCCATCTAAGAGATGACCTTCGTACATTGCTTGGCAGAGATCAAGGAAATAATACTAGTTGGGACTACCTCGAGTATCCTGTACAATTTCCTGTTCAAAGTAATAATAACACTACAAGGCTCAGATTCATATACAACATGACGTTTCCATAAATAAGGTTGGCCCAAAATAACATCACAAACTTTGAGAGGAGAAACATCACACAACACCTTGTCTTTGAAGGGCTTATTGTTGTACGATAGTCGACACTATTGGCTGACATGGAGATCACTTCCTTGCTGGAGTCATCCAATGGTGTAGGGTTGTGGGTGCGACATTTTAAATAGGGCCAACCGCTTGAGAACCTATGCTGAGATGAGGTTATTATACCTACCACTATCAATGATGAAGTGCAGTAGGGTCCCTTTTACCCACATCTATGAATGGAAGAGTCACTCTCCTGCTTCTGGCTCGTCTAGTTCATCAGGCTAGAGCTTGATGGTAGCCACAGTGGCACTGGGTTCATGTCCATGATCTTTCTTCCCCTTTATGGTTCTAAATCAGAGTCAAAACCCGAATATAATTCATAGGATTTTACTTCAGCCACCAATGACTTCTTTGAGCAGCAATCAACAGTGTTCTGCCAAGGGCTCTTATGGAAGTCGCACCACTTCCTGGTATCTTTATTTGTCTTTCTGGTGTCCTTCTTTTCTTGGGGCTTCAACTGGTTGTCTTGATATTGTCCATATTTTCTCTGTCCTTTGTTCTATGTGTTGGGGCTGCCCTTTCCTGTCTCTTGCTGTCAGGGGTTCCCGGGCCCAAATTGTCGTGTCTTTTGTTTGAGCTTCTGCTCGATTTTGATGGCATATTGGTAGCTCGCGCCCAAGGATGAGATGTCCAAAAATTCCATTTTGGTATGGATGTATCTATACAGAGCACCACGATACTTGAGAACTATATTTCTCTTTGAATGTTTGATACCCAACTTGGTGCATAAGGTATGGAAGATATTTGTGAACTCTATCACTGCTTGGTCTCTTTCTTGCTGCAGTGTGGTCCATTTGGTATACAAGTTGTCATAAATTCCAAAAGGGTAGTATTTTTCCTTAATAAAATCCCTGAAGGATTCTTAGGTGGTCGTGACTGTAAATAATGAGGGTTCCTTTGTTTCTTTTTTCTCGCAAAAAGTTTTCCACCAATCTTTGACATGGGAAATGACTTTGAGGAGCACAAAAGTAATCTTTTCTATGTTCGAAAAGTTATGGAAAAAAAAATACCCTTTTAGTAGATTCAACCACTTATCTACACCATCGGTTTCTATATGACCTTCAAATACAGGAATATAGAAGTTTATTTGTACCTTGAAGGGGGTGACGCCTCCACTCCAACAAGATGTGTCGTCTGTTGGTAGCCACTGAAGTATTTGTGTGAAACTATCCATCATCTCGTTCCTATGTTGCGTGAGGGCTTCGTCAAGCAAAATTTTGAAAGGATATCCTGTCCCTTCATCTTTCTTTTCTCTTTTCATGAGAGGTCACTTGGGCGTGCGAGAGCTTTGGTACTCAAGAGAAACAAGCTCGATACCCAATTCTTTGTACTCTGACCTCATTGGGGACATGCATTAAGATGACAAGGAGAAGACTGCTCTAATAGCATTGATCCAGATTTTATGAGAAGAAATAAATGACTATAGATTATTAACATATGATTAACACAGACTAACAAAGATACATAAAAATTGGTTTTCTATTCAACAAGGAAATATGTTGAAACTGTAAAATGTAGCGAAAAATAAGTTTGTTGGAATGGTAGCGGCTTATCTCTGAGAAGAGATGTGACAGTTGCACTCATTCGCAAGAAGATGATTACATTTAGGCTCTGAAGGACTTTTTAACATAAATAGGAGTGTCAAAAACCCTAGACATCCAAAAACCTAACCCTAGTATATGAAGCGCCAAAAGTCATGTGGGCCCTGTTTGCGTAAGTCAGTACATCAACTTCCCAGGGTCGTAACTTTTGCATACGATCTTTGTTTTAGGCATACGATATCTCGTTGGAAATATCTATCCGAGGAATAAAAATATCGATGAAAATTTCATGTTGAAGTTTTTATTGGAAGATACCCAAAGAAATGTCGTTTAGGTCCTCAAAATGACTCTAGAAGTTCAGGACCTGAAAAATTGCTAAAAATAGTAAATTACCAAAATTGCCAGAAAGTTATTTTGATCCAGCTGGAAAAGGTTGGTAGCCATCGATGTCCACCTGGGTCATTCTTCATGCCAAATGTTTTGTTCGGAATCGACACTAAGGAGCTAAGGGTATAGGATGAAACTTGAGTAGAAGCTTGTCTGCCAGGTTGGTTGCTCCACCCAGAAGCAATAGGATTAGACCTGGGGTTAAAATAAGGAATGGCTCCCATAGTAGGATTCAATTGAGGGATCCGAGAGCCACCAAACGAGAATGGATTATAAGGAGGAGTTGTGCCCCCAAGTCCAATGCTAGCATTAGGTCCGACAGCTGGGGTGGAGTTTGAAAACTGCAAGGTAAAATTCGACATACCATAGGAAAAAGGACTAGAGGCCATAGGGATGGAATGAACATTATAGCCTGGTGAGTGACCAAGATACCCAAATGGGTTCGTGGAAATAGGTTAAGCATTCACTATATGACGGGAAATAGTGATGATAGGTGCCTCCGACACTACAACCATTTTGGCTGCAGGAGTCGAAGGGGTGCCATTAACTATAGTAGTTGTGGGAGTCGAGGGCCTCCCATTATTTTTATGACTCATTTAAATACTCATCCTTGTAGAATCACAAGTCTCAAAAGTGTAGGTGTGTGTACCACGTCTAATAACTCTACACCTTTTAGAAGGAAAAAAATTGAAATATGGTGGTAATTGTAACAAGTGGCGAGACCGACGGGGATGCTGGTCCGACTCCACGATGAATCAAAATATAAAAACAAATCCTAAGGTCAACTAGTAATAAAATAGCAGACCAAAAATAATCAAATGACCAATATGCACACAAACTGGATAAAGTGGCTGAAAGGGGCCTCCCTCCCTAAAGTAGGTATGCCTCACCCAAGAGGGACCTGAGACTCCCTGCTAAAGATCAGAGGTAACATAATCAATTATAAGGGCCCTCATGGGCTTAAAAACCAGTCGGTCAGATCCCCCTGGAGAGGTAATCCTCCATAAAGGTTGTGTGTTTTCTGACCCTTATCTGACTCAGGGTACATGTAGAATAACCCCTTCAAGTAACCTATGTGGCACCTAAGTCAAACAACTAAGAAACCATTGTATAATCGATGCACAGGCGGACATTCATAATTCAGGTCCACCGTATGGAGCAAAGCCCGAAACATTGAAAGCACTGCCTCTCATGGAGGTAAGGGAACTAACAAGATCCCCATATACGAATAGATCCCCATAAATATCTCTGACGCTAAGAAGGTATCGAGGGGATATCCGTTCAACCTACCTCGCGCAACCTCGTGATTAACTCATATGTAAGAAGAGCCTCCTGATATTACCGATTATATAGTGGATTTCTCCACTCCCTTAGTTAGACACATATGTTGATTTAATAGCCTTGGATAAGTTTACTCACAAAATCCTATTCCAAGTCACTAAATTCTAGTCTAGTTTATGCACCCTACAAAACAAAATCATTACTAATCAATTTTAAATTATATTGTTAATTTGAATGACCATGCTTACTCAAAAGGTGCGGTCATGAAACTACTGATGTTATGACTCAGCAAGTAAAGTAAGTGAATATGAAACAAAGCAAATTCCTAACTTCAATTTCTAATGAATGATATGCTTCCTAAAAATGCAACATTCAATTCAATTATGCAATTCTGAATAAAAATGCAATCTTTCTTTACATGCACTAAGATAAATGACAAAGATTCCAAAGATCAAAATGACAATCAATGTAAAATGCCTAATATTTTTTTATTTTCAATATAAGAAAGATGAAAATGCATGGAATGAACAATAGTTTGATATATAGATTCTATTGTGTATAGAAAGAGACAACTCAAGTAGGATACCAAGGAGGAAAACACCCAACCCAATGTAAAAGGACAATAAAAATGAAAAGATGATGAGAAAGGCACTGCCCAAAAATTCAACCAAAGACAGGTTTCTTGTCATCCCACAGACACTTAACAGTCACTACAGAGACCCAAGAAGACACATAAATCACCAAAACCTACCCAACAACCACCAAACCCAACAAACAAGTAAAATAGGTTGATGCACACGACTGTTCAAGGGAACAACACATATGTACGCAGCTTGCAGAAGGAAAACATGCATATATACATGACTGTCGAGCAAAAACCTGTGCATATGTGTAAAATAGACAGCTAGGATAAGGAGAAGGTTGAAAGACTCAAACCCAGAGTGAACAAAGGATGTCAAGAAATGATACGAAAAGAAAAGCAATATGAACGAGAGAAATCTAAGGATAAAAACATTCCAGCCCCCCCCCAAAAAAAAGATTCAATCCCCAGTATGGTCGCCAATTTTGTTACGAGAAAAAACTCTCTATGGCTAGAGGAAAACCACAATAGATGGAAATGACTGCAGAAATCAACTCTATTCTCAAATATGTTATATAAACAAATATGTTAGCAACACAAGATAAAAGGCCTACATCATCCAGACGTTCGATGAAGTCCATCGTTGAGCACTCGACTCAAAGCAATATACCTGCAACTAGTCCTCAACAACCAAGAAAAGCAAGAATATGGTGATAATACATGATGTTATCACATTCAATAGAATAATCCATTAACATTCATAACAAATACGCCATTGGAATAATAATTTAAATATTTTCAAGATATCAATTGTGTTGGACACACCTACCACACTTAGAGGGGGGGGGTGAATGAGTGTGGGGATTTTTTTCCCAAAACTTCCCTCTTATACAAAAAATCCTTAGTTAACATTCAACATTTTCTCATTACTCATTGTTTTCATTTATAAACAATTATATGTGAATACATATCATCAAGATATCATCAACAAATCATCTCCACAAGGAATAGAAATAACACAAGATGTATGTATAATTTTTCTTTTTATTATGGACTTCAATCCGAGGGTTTTTCAACAACAACTGAATAGAGTACAACTCTACAAGAGCACCATCTCTATATGCAAGACTCATCTTACATTATCATCACCAACTTAGATGAGGCAACAATCCTCAACAGATATCAATCTGTCAACATAAACAAGTGCATCAACCATGCACCAACCTGTGTCAAACAACCTGTAATCAACATGTACCATAAACAAGTGCATCCAACCATGTACAAAGTATATACCAATCATGTGTCAACTATTCATCAGAAATTACTCATCAATATGTACCAACATCATCAACTATACACCTCATGTATGTGCCAACTCATCAACTGCTTGTCTCAACCATGACTAGTTTTGGATTAATCAACAACCCCAACTTGAAATAATCATAAATTTGTACCTGTAATGAATAAATATTTGAAACTGATAAAAAAAATTATTTAGTGCTTTTTATTCAATTCCTCCAGGTGGCACTACTTGGAATCTCTCAGAAAAGGAGTTATAGCAAAAATGACATACCTTGCCGAATTCTAGATTATTCTAGAGAGAGACCTTGTAGAGTGTGCCCCGCACAAAATTTTAGTTGAATTGATCTAAAACTATTACAAAACATACTACAGGTTGTACCCTAGCCAACACATTTAGTCTCACTGAATTGGGATATGTTATGAATAAGTTATGACGTTATTACCCGAAACACCTATTTTTGACTAGTTTCAGGACTAGCCAGAAACCCTATTTTCCACAGAGTGTAATTACCAAAATACAAATACCCAAAATATGAATTTCTTACCACCGATACTTGGGTATGTTTTCTCAATGGAATATAAATTTCACGGTCTGAATCATTATAGAAAAAACGTTATAGTGAAAATGGTGAGATCACCTGTATATAACATACCTTAGAAAGCATCATCAAAATAATTTATCCTCCCTTCAATTCCGGCCCTCTTTCCGTCACCTTCCTTCTGAAATTCTACTTAGATATCCTTGGGTACCTCAGTGACCTACAGATATTCAATATTCTCAAGTGTTCCACACCAAAAATTCTCAAGAATCTCTCACAAGAAGCTCTCCATCAATACTCCAAAAGATATTCTCACAAGAAGCTCTCCATTGATCCACAAAAATGATGATCTACAAGAGACCATTGCTA
>ML777598.1:1206507-1218050 GCA_009831015.1 Picea engelmannii | reverse complement strand
CTTATTGCTCTCTTTGAGCATTTCCTTTAACATCAAGATGTACCTTTGACTCCTCCTAAGAAACGTTTTAGTGTTATCTGAAAGATAGTTATAGTGTGTATAAAAATGATCACTTCTATATCTATATAAACCCTCTTCAATTTACTTTTGAAGTTCTAATAGATTTTATTCTATTCTTTCCATGGTATAACTATTATCAAACTTTACACAAATTGTTTCTAGATCATCTTCTTCACTTGAGAAAAATTCAACATCATCACATTTTGAATCAATGCAATCAAGAGTCTTTGGAGATTCTTTACCTTCATTTGAAGTATCTTCAATATCTTCCTTCTTGCCAACATCATCACATGATTTTTTTCCTTTAAAATCATCACATATGCAATCAAGAGTTAGAGATTTTTTACCTTTGATAATCTTGACGGAGTGGTCTTCAACATATTCTTTCGTTTTTTGATATGCCTCCTCTAGCTTTAGCCATAGATCCTTGGTTGAAGTACATTGTCCCATGCTCTCTTTGATTGGGCTTGAAAGTCCACTAAGAATGGTCTTGAGAGCCAATGCATCATTCTTCTTTCCTTCCCTTTGAGCTGCAAACTTTGACTTGTTCTTCAACGGAACTGATCCACCAATGGGTGCCTTCCAAATAGTTGCTCCCATTGTCTTCAAATACACTCTCATCTCTATTCTCCAGGTAGAATAGTTTTCCTCATCAAGGATTGGTATTTCATCATCCATTTGTGTGTTTATGGATCTCCTTCAAGCTTTCTAAGGTTTGTAGTGAAGGCCCACTCCGATACCAATTGTTGGACACACCTACCACACTTAGAGGGGCGGAGTGGGGGGGTGGTGAATGAGTGTGGGGATCTTTTTCCCAAAGCTTCCCTCTTACACAAAAACTCCTTAGTTAACATTCAACATTTGATCATTACTCATTGTTGTCATTTATAATCAGTTAGATGTGAATACATATCAGCAACATATATCAACAACATATCATCAACAAATCATCTCCACGAGGAACACAAATAACACAAGATGTTTGTACAGTTTTTCTTTTTATTATGGACTTCAATCAGGGGGTTTTTCAGCAACAACTGAATAGAGTACAACTCTACAAGATCACCAGCTCTATATGCAAGACTCAACTTACATTCTCAACACCAACTAAGATGAGGCAACAATCCTCAAGAGATATCAATCTGTCAACATAAACAAGTGCATCAACCATGCACCAACCTGTGCCAAACAACCTGTAATCAACATGTACCATAAACAAGTGCATCCAACCATGTACCAAGTATATACCAATCATGTGTCAACTACTCATCAATAATGACTCATCAATATGTACTAACATCATCAACTATACACCTCATGTATGTGCCAACTCATCAACTGCTTGTCTCAACCATGACTAGTTTTGGATTAGTCAACAACCCCAACTTGAAATAATCATAACTGTGTACCTGTAATGAATAAATATATGAAACTGATATAAAATTTTCTTCAATGTGTTTTATGCAATTCCTCTAGGTGGCACTACTTGTAACCTCTCAGAAAAAAAGTTATAGCAAAAATGACATACCTTGGTGAATTATGGGTTATTCTAGAGAGGGACCTTGTAGAGAATGCCCCGCACAAACTATTAGTTGAATTGATCTAAAACTATTACACAACATACTACAAACTATAACCTAACCAACACATTTTGTCTCACTGAATTTGGATTTGTTATGAAGACGTTATGATGTTTTTACCTGAAACACATGTTTTTGACTAGTTTCAGGACTAGCCACAAACCCTATTTTCCACGGAGTGTAACTCCCAAAATACAAATCCCACAAGCTGAATTTTTTACCACAGATACTTGGGTATGTTTTTGCAATGGCATAGAAATTTCATGGTTTCAATCATTATAGAAGAAAAGTTATAGAGAAAATGGTGAGATGACCTATAAATAACATACCTTAGAAAGCATCATCAAAAGAATTTATCCTCCCTTCAATTCTGGCCCTCTTTTCTTTACCTTCCTTCTACAATTCAGCTTAGATATCCTTTTTTACCTTAGTCACCTATATATCTTCAATATTCTCAAGTGTTCCACACCAAAAATTCTCAAGAAGCTCTCCATCAATACTCCAAAAGATATTCTCACAAGAAGCTCTCCATTGATCCACAAAAAGGATGATCTACAAAAGATCATTTCTATCTTATTTATACTTTCATCCTCTAGGTCACTTAACCCATTTTTAGGTCACTTAACCCATTTCTAGGTCACTTAACCTATTTCCTTATTTTAGAGTTAACCACTTTCCATAAATAGAAATTTCTCCAATATTTTATCATTTAAATATTCCTTCTTGATTTTCTCATCTTACTTTATCATTTCTTGATTTTTTCACTTCTCTTTATTATTTAAATAATCCACCTTGACTTTGTCACCTTACTTTATCATTTAAATAATGATTTCTTTTTTTAGGTCACTTAACCCATTTCTAGGTCACTTAACCTATTTTCCTTATTTTTAGGATTAACCACATTCCATAAATATTCCTTCTTGATTTTGTCACCTTACTTTATCATTTCTTGATTTTGTCACTTCTCTTTATTATTTAAATAATCCACCTTGACTTTGTCACTTTACTTTATCATTTAAATAATGATTTCTTCTTTTAGGTCACTTTGAATTCTTTGACATTGGGGGCTTCAAGCCTTCATGTGGGGGTCCTTCATCTTAGTAAGGCCATAAATCTCAAACCATGAGGAGTTATGTGACATTCCACATACCACCGGAAATGGAATGAAAATAAGTATCCATCTAGGATAGTTTCACCAACAATTTCCTTGATCTTCATCTCAATATTCCACATACAAGCATGGGTCCTCCAACCATTCTTCTAGGATAACTCAATCCGTAAAGCATCTTCCTGTGAGGGATTTCACCACAAGGGAACCGCTTTGGAGTTCATCCATTTGTGCACCTTATCAATCATGATAAGAAAATAATGAGAGCAAGGGTCCTCCAACCATTATTCTAGGATAACTCAATCCGCAAAACATCTTCCTGTGAGGGATTTCATCATAAGGGGACCACTTTGGAGTTCATCCATTTGTGCACCTTATCAATCATGATAAGACAATAATGAGTCATCTATACATTTTTCCAACAATGCATCATATACAAATGAAACCACAATGATCCATCTTCATCATGTATCAATGACAACTCATTGATACATCTTCATCATATCAATGACAACTCATTGATACATCTTCATCATATCAATGACAACTCATTGATCCATATTCATCTATGCATTCTCATCAAGGAAACTATATATTATATTACATCAATCATCAATAAATCAATCCTTTGACATCAATCAATCACT
This sequence comes from Picea engelmannii, assembly GCA_009831015.1. Lineage (NCBI taxonomy): Eukaryota > Viridiplantae > Streptophyta > Pinopsida > Pinales > Pinaceae > Picea > Picea engelmannii. Next base: position 1,214,655 of record ML777598.1, on the reverse strand, counting down.
TGACATCAATGAATGACATCAATCAATCAAACCATGGGCATCAATGACAACATGATCCAACAAATTGGACAAGAAAAGAGTATTTTTATTAAGATATGATCAACAAAAGTGAATAAGTTATAGACTTATGTGTCGGCATGGTTAAGAACCGAGAAAATAAGTTCCTTCCAGCTGGGCCTCCACCACTTCAATCCTCCACCAAAGGCAAGCTCATGTAAGAGAGAGAATGGAGTTCTCACTCACTAAGGGAAGAGCTTGGGGGTTGAACATTGTATTCAGAATTAAAGGATGAAATATCAGTTGTAGTAATTCCAGCTGCAGAAAAATGTGTTAAAGGAATTCAAATGAATTAGGCCACCTTCTTGGTGAAGCAATTCTTGCAGGATTACATTGAATCCTAGGAAAAGGGCACGAAATTTCATTGTGCATGGTTGTTGATTTTGATTGTGTTGGTTGGTTGGAAAGAACTAGGGTATTATCATCACATGTGCACATCAGGAAGAATCAATTTGGATGGAATATATTCCAACTTATTGCATACAAATATTAATAGAAGATGAAATGACATGAATGTCAAATTTTATGTATACTTAGACAATATCACACATCTAGTTGCACACACACTGCATATATCAGTAGAGATGGTAACAACATATAAGGATATCACACATTTTAAATCATGCATGCATTTCATATGTGTGGGCCAAGAAGAACCCAACACACCAATGGTTTCCGACCAATTATAGGTTAACCATAGAGGTCGTATGTTTGATTGTAAATGACTGGGAAGAAGAATGGAAAATACCAACATAGAAAACAGGGCAAATAGAAGAGGAATAAGAGCATGATAAAACTCATGAGGAACTCTATGAAGAGCAAGGGAACGAGAAAAAAAATGGCATAGGAGATATGCCTGGCCCATCCAAAACTAAAAAGCAGTAGTCGATCCCCACAATAGGGGAAAAAAGGAAGGACAAGGGGAAAGAACCTACGGGAGGGGAATGTAAGAAGAAAAAAATGCATAGATAAACCCCAGTGTATGCATTGACTGATGATGATATGGACTACATAGGATACGTGGTACAAGATGTCGCATAATAAATAATGGAGGAAGCCTCCTGGAAACAAGAAGAATAACAACAAAGAGTGTAGGATCAGTTGGTAGAACTCCATCATATGTTGGAAGTAGAAAACATCACCAAAGAGAGCATAATTGAGGGAGGATCATCTATTATTCTAGTAAAAGAACTAGAAATTGCACATCCGGTCCTTACCTAGTTAGAAACTGGACAAAACATACTACATCCTGAGACAAATGCATTGGAATTTTCGATGAACAAATTGCAACAATAAGTGACTACACTAGGACATATGAACCTAGTTGTAACAAGGATGCCAATACAAAAACTACAAGACTTGTAGAAAGACTTACTGCAAGAGATTAAGAAAAGAGGAGACGAAGCACAACAATAACTGATAAAAATGATGGATGAAAGAGATTAGTTACAACAACAATATGACATTGCACTTTAACAAAAGAAGGAAGTTGAAGGCCAAGTGGTGAAGTTCATGAAGGACAAAACCGAGGCTGATGAAAGGGTGAAGAAATTCCTTAAGGAAAAGGAAGAAGTTGAAGGTATAACGCAGAAAACCCAAGCACCTATCCAAAAATTATACAAGGCCATTCCAGAAGTCCCCGTAGTAGTAGAAGTTACTATGGAGGAAAAGGTGTTAAATATCGGTGAAGTCATCAAGGGATTTAGAGAATAGATTGAGGAATTACAATTGTGGAGCATGCCTGGAATGCCACCAGAAGTGTGAGAAGGCATGAAGAGAATGACAACGATAACAGTTGCCAAAATCAAGAAATCAGAGGAAAACTACACCAAACTCTGCAAGGAGAGTGTGTAGATATGGAGAGAGTCAGTAGAGGATCCTAAGATGAAGGCTATGAAATCCCAATTAAGAGAATCACAAGAAAAGGCACAACCATATTCAGATAAGATAACTACTCTTCCACTAGAAGAACATATCAAAACCGTTTTGGCTCAAAGGAAGTCATACTTAGAAGTACAGAAGATGAGGGATCAAACAAATATTCTTCAACAATGATTGGGACCACTGTAGGAAGAAGCGGTGAGGATAATAAGGGAACTGACCATTGTGCAGGGAATGGTCAAACATGCAACATAAGAAGCAAAGGAGAACCTCATAGCCTTGATTGTGCAGGGGGTCGAGGAGATCGCAGAAATAGAGGCCACAATAATAAAAGAAGTGGAGGGACAAAAGGAAACCTCCCAAAATTTCATTGCAGCATGGAAGAGTGGGAAACATGCCTGAGTGGCTCGGGACGAGCCACAAGTGAGTGTTGGGGGCTTGTTGGACACACAGTTTTGGGATGTAATTTTGGTAAAAATCCTAAGTATAGAAGAAATTTGCAGGAGAAGAAGGAGGATTAGGGATTTCATAGTTGAGGTGCATCCAGGAGGACAAGGAGCAGCAGAGTCACACCCAGAAATAAAGCGCGCGGTAAATAACGAATAAACAAGATAATAAAGTAGATAATAAAGCAGGATAAGAAAGTGGGAAAAGAGGAACGATGACATATCGACATACTAAATATGGAAGGATGCGCAAAAGAAGGAAAGAACAAGAAGTCAAAGTGCAAAATCAACATGCAGATGGAAAAGCAAGAGAAAGAAGTCGAATATCCAATTAGCTAGAGTTTTAATGCAATGTAATAGGGTTTTGGGACGAACCAAGTATGGTTTTAAGCCATAGATTATATGTGTAAATATGTAATGAGTTGGGAGAATAGGGGTTCCTCCATGTGATTATTCTTGAGCAGTATTGTGGAGTCTATTCCAAGTTGTCGCAAGTTCTTTCCTGTAAGAACAGTGATAGGATAGTTTGTAAAAGAGAGGAATCCTTGTCTGAATGTAAGAGATAATGCAGAGAGAGAGAGAGAGAGAGAGATGTTTTCACTGTAGAGCGTCTAGGATTGAAGGGAATACATATAATCATGATATATCATTGTAAGCATAGTGCACAAGCCATAATAAATTGAAGAATGCATAATAAATAAGCCATTTGTTGTGGACATAGCCCAGAGTTGGGTGAACCACGTTAAATCTTGTGTTACATGTATGTTATATGAATGTTCATGGATTTTGTTTTATGCTTATTATATTTGATATGTGTTATGCATATCCATTGCACAATAATAATGAATGTTATAGTAATGGGTTATGTGTTAAATTGGAATCAATTGATGGTATGAATATGAATCACTAAGTAGTTAATAGCGAAGAAGGACAAAACTATGTGCACAAAACTAATAAGAAAGAATGAACAAAATGGTCACCTCCCATTCCCTCACTAATGAAGAAACCCAATTCTTGTAGTCCCAATAGATACCTTAGGTGATACTTCATCTTCGCAAGTAGGTGATTTTGAAAGGGTCGATGTCTAGTGGGATTTGTTGGTAAAAGATAACTCAAACCTAGGGTCTTACAAACTGCACACAGCGCCAACAACCATCAATATAAACATTCCATATATAGATAGAGGATACCTATGTGGAGTTTCAATAGGTCATATTTTATGGAATGAAGTGAAAAGTAGTGCCCCATTCCGTCAACCCAGCTAGTTGGATCTAACCCATCCAACTTATTCAAATAAAATTTATGAAAGTGGGGCATCATATTGTGGGAATGATTAAAAAATGAGAATTTATGATTGAGACCTTCTTCCTCAATTTTCTTACTCTTATGGTAGGATTCACCAAATTATTTTTCACCCTTCACAACCTTACCCTTCAACTTCACAATTTGATTAAAAGAAAGGTTGACTTGTGCAGTGAGGGAAGACATATTGGTTTCCATTTTGTTAATTGACTAGATGAGAAGCTCCACCATATTTTGTACTTTGTCCATGGTTGACATGTTTTGGGTGTTTGGAATGGTTCCACGGGGTCCACCGAAGAGTTTAGCCAAGCATTATCCTAACACTATTAGTGTCCCAAGAGGAATTTTTTAAGAGGGGCCACAAGCAATTGTACTAAAAGGTCCTCAAAATTGTTTTTAGGTGTTGTAGAGTGACACCACAATGATTAAAGTTGGATAAGGATTTTTTTTATCTAGGTCTCGTGCAATGGTGTTGGTGGGCCCCAGTCTTTTTTTCTTTTCAATATAGGGGGAGTGTTACTCCCTACTGTGTATTACTCACTAATGAAATTCCCAAATTTATGATATTAATAAATGTGTAACAATTTTGTTTCCTATTTTGTAGAATCTTGGGTTCATAGGAAAAGCCCCGTATTTGTAGGGTCTTATGGTTATAGGATTATCAAATTCTACAGATCTCTAATATACTATAGTTTTTCCAACAATAATACAAAACAAATATTTCACAACACCAACTAACAAGGATATATTGTACCCTTATTTGTACTACCTAATTCCTTTGTACGTTAGAGTGATATATTAGAGTGTTGTTCTCGACATACTATAGTAATAGGATGGCCAATAAGATTATGTCAAGTTGGTTTCAAGTGAACCTAGGGGGCTTCCAATATACTTGAAGGTACATGGAAGACAATTCCATATATATATGTTGTCTAATGTGGTGCTACTCAAAGAGGTACCGATAGAAGTTACAAGGGTGTCCAACCAAGTCACGCTTCATGTATTCTTTCACAACTTTAAGTTGTCCCACGAAATGATATATCTATAAGTTATTTAAAGATGTTAGAACCTATTTCTAGCCTTTAAAAAGTCCTCTAAAATTTGGAACATGTTTTAGCACATGAAAATGCTCTAATACCACTTGTGGTGTTCTCTATTAGTTGAAATAAAATATTTAAAGTAAAATGGACATAATGTAGCTACATAAATCATTTAAACAAAGTAAGATAGATGAAAATATAGTTGAGGAAATAAAATAACAGAACTAGAATGTGAAAATAACATAGTAAGCTAAATTTTATTGATATTTAGAATTAAATGCAATGTTCACTTACCTCTTTGATGGGACAGCTTTTAAAATGAGTATACATCCAAATATAATAGTATTCACTTGACAACTAATTATATAGGTTCTACTACTATATATAGTTTCTAATTCATTGAAAACTCTAACCACCTAATGGACCTCCATTAATGAGGCCTCAACCACTAACAAGTGGACCTTTTTAATGAGTCCACATACATTTATATATTTCACACTCTACTACCTCATTGGGAGTTATTTAATAAAGATGGCCCATAATACATTACATAACAAACTATTCCACTAGTAATTGGAGTTAGGGTGGGACCCTAACACTACATGATATGGTACATCTCATCTTGAATTCTAGGAATTCCATTATACCTTGACTCTATCGAACCTTCCCTTTCTGATATCAACATATTCATTCTAGGGGATTGGTTTAGAGGATTTGTGTACATTGGCCACATTTACTTCATTGGTGGTTTGGTGGATCAACATAAATCAAGCAGGGAGGGTAATTATGGCTCCTTAAATTGGATGTTTATTGCATTCTAGACTTCAAATCTTTATCTCACCATTAAGAATCATACACATCAAAGGTCTTAGTGTTCTAGTTCCCATTCAAGACACTAAACATGTAAGTCTTTTCTAGTCCTTTTTAAGACCCTAGGTGGAAGTTTCCATTTAGGTATCTTTCTATGTGTTCTTCCTAGTGTTGGATCAAGGTTTTCTAACTCAGATTGTAGATATTGAGATGTGTTTTTCTTTATTCAATAGTTTTCAAGCCTTCAGTTTTAGGTTTCATGTAGTAATGTCTTTCTATATTGTAGGCCCCTTTTGTTGTTTGACAAGGCTTTTGTGCTTATTCACCACCGCCAAGGCACTGATGTTCCTTCACATGTGTTTAGGCAAGATGTAGCATTGATTATTTTTGTGTACTATTGATCTACCCCCATGGTTCCATCATCTCATATTATATTATATAATGACATTTTTACAAACATTAATATGGCACCTTGTTAATATTGAGGTCATGTATACACCTTACCTCATGGTTCTTGTTTTGTAGGTGATTCTCCTTAGTCATCCATGGGTGGTCCTCCCTCTCTTTGAATTCTCTCCTCCATATATAGTCCATTCCATTTTTTAGGGAAGAAATTGTGATGAATTTTGACTATATGAATTTCTCCTAACTTCACACATTAGGGGAAAATTGTTATCGAAGTGATTTTTCTCACTTATATAGTTTGAGCAGATTTTCTTTGATACATAACTATTGTTGTTGTAAACTACATTATGCACCACACTTCATCATCATATGACCTTATTTTACTTTACTTAGCTAATCCAAACCATATGTTAACCATTTTTTGAGGCACATATGTTTTCTCCATTTTCTATGTGTCATTAAGGAATTCCCTTGATTTCGACACAACCCTTCCTAAATGAAAAAATGACTCAGAATTGTACTTGTGCTTATCTAGACTGTGTAGTGGGTACACGTGGACCTTATCAAAACCTCCATATTCATCAATACTATTGATTTAATCTTCCATGATCTCCACTAAAATTATGAATTCTTATTAATACACGGAGAGAGTTCACATGGAAACTACATCCAAAGGAGGATTTCACTATCGACATAGATTTCATTTCATATAGAGATCATAAGAGTAAGTTTATGCTATTGAAATTTCTTTAGAGAGACTTGAAGCCATCATTTTTTATCCTCCACCATTGAGAGTGTCTTGTATACTACTTAGATTCCACTATTTTTCACCACAAAGTTTGCCTCTCCTTATAAGATCTTGGAGTTGGAGCTCATGAGGAGATAAAGGACCCTTGGGTGAATCCATGAATCTGAGTAAGAATTTTTAGCAAGGAAGAGCATGGAAACAATGTTTTTCATACCCTCAATTGCGGTAGTTTTAAGTGAGATCTTGATCAAGTGGTTAAATAGACCCTTGATTGAGTGTTCTTGATGGGCATGGAAATCGCTCAATCTAGGGTTGTTGATGAGCATGGAAATACTTGGATCGATGTTTCTTGACGAACATGGAAAGTTGTTGATCTAGGGTTCTTTAGGGATGTGGAAAACCATTGATAGAGGTTTTAGGATGGGTTACCTAAACCCTTTATCGAGCTATAGAGCTCAATCTAGGTCCTTTCTAAAATAATTTTATGAATGTTTTTTTGTGATATATACCTTATATAATCAACCTAAATACACTCTTGGTATGGTTTTAATATAGAATTGGGGTTACACTCGATAATCCTCCCTTTTTTTACCGTTTTAAATGAACTAAATTTAGGCATTTTCATGTTCTCAACATTTTCACTTGGGCCTATATTATTATCAATGATGTGTAGGTTTATATTTAGTTTCATGATAATTAATGAATTTTCTTTATTGTCACATATTTTCTTGGTGGTTTATAAAGAATTCATTCATGTATTTTTAAGATAGAATTGGTTAGAAAATCCCCAATCCTTTATACTTTTATCTTTTTAAATGACCGACTTATATTTGTAATTTTGTATTTAGTTTTTGATAATTATTGGATTATATAGGTTTATATTTAGATTTTTATTGTTTTTATTTTTCTTAGTGAAGGTCTTTAACTTGATATAGCTATTTTTATTAACCCACAAAGATCTCAATAAAGGGTTTAATTAACCCTAGATTGAGGTATTTTGAAGATCCTAAATAAGACCTAGAATGTAACAAAATTGCTAGATAAAGGGTTTAAAATCAAATTCAATCCCCTTGTTGAATGATTTTTTGTAGGCAATGAAACCCTAGTGGGTGAATCCTCTATGACATATCTTTTTAGTTTATTCTTCATATTACTTTTAAAATTTATTTTCTTTTAAAAATTGTATTTAAAATATTTTTACGTTGTTTCAAAGTCATTGTTTTAAAATCAATACTACAAAAACTACACAAAAAAAAATGATAAAAAAATATGCCTCCTCTTCAAAAGGACATTTTTGGTTTTTAAATTTATGTAAACAATATGTGATTCAAATATAAATGTGTCTATTTGAAAAATCATAAACGAGTACTACATTTTTTGTAGATTGTACTCATATATATTTTTCTATTAATGACTCCCCTCACCCTCATATATGAGAGTGGGGGGCATTAATAAAAAA
>ML777598.1:1157867-1206457 GCA_009831015.1 Picea engelmannii | reverse complement strand
ATATATATATATATTTTTATTAATGACCCCCCACCCTCATATATGAAGGTGGGATGAGGGTGAAGGGGAGTTATTAATAGAAAAAAATATATTGTACTTATATATATATATATATATATATATATATATATATATATATATATATATCCCCCACCCTCATAAAAAAAGAAAAAAAAAAGTGGGATCTACTACATTCTATGTAGATTATGTTCACAAAGGATCTACTATATTATGTGTAGACTTAATTTGCATTATGGGTAGGTTGTTCTCATATATGATCTGCTATATTTTTTTGTAGATTGTAATCATATATTTTGTTTTTGAAAATTATATATTGAACATTGAATTAGTTCATTAGAACAAAACTCATTTTATTAATGTTTATAAAAATTTGCAAGGGAAAGCATTTAATTAAATGCATATTTGACACAAGAAAAGATATTTATGATTTTTGATTAAAAAACTAGTTAGACAATACAAATCTCTACAAATTGATTTTTATTGCTTGCCACAAATCACAAAGTTTGCATGAATTGTGAGGGATTTAATTTAAAAAATATGTAAAATATCAAATTTTCATAGCCACATTTGACTAACAAGTGTTACCCACCTTCATGGATTTACCCCCTCCCAAAGAAAGGGCTTCCTTAAAGCCACCATGAACCTAGCTTGCCTTATTTGGAGTTAATCATGCAAGTTTTCCCACCATGGACTTAACCATACAATTTTTAACACAATGAGCTAAGTTGGATTGTAATGTTGTTATTATTTGTCTTACATCATTTTATAATTTAGGGCTTGGTATTGTGCTTGCTTGTCTTCCTTTTCTCTTTGCTTAACTTTACTTTTCATTATTATCTATGTCTAATTAACCAATTAGATTAGGGTTTTTTTTGCTTGTTGTTCATATTGCTCACAACAAATTTGATATGGTCTCAACTACAATTAGTTAGTTGTATTCCTTTTGGATAACTAGAGTTGTTCCCCCTGAAAACAAAATTTCTTACTTGAACTCTTTGTTATTTAATGTATGATTGTTAATAATAACCAATGTAAATCCATCTTAAACCCTGATCTATCAAGTAGTGACTGATCTATCAAGTAGTGAAAGAGACCCAATTTCTTAAGATCCAATTTCGCTTCACTTACCCTTTTGTGTTGATTGCTGAAAACGCTTCACGTACCTTCTTGTGATTGCTGAAAACGCTTCACGTACCTTCTTGTGGAGAAAAAGTGCATGTAATAAACCAAGAGTTTTGGATGTCCTCATCCAATATCCAAATACACCAAACACACCGTATTGTTTGAAATCGAATTCTTCAAAGAAATAAACGGGACAATTCTTCAACAAAAATTGGAATAATAGGGACAATTCTTCAAAGGAATCCGTTAATACAGTAATGTTACGGTGGGAGTAATCGAGAAGAGCCGGGCCTACAGACTCATCACCAATAATAATAATCAATCGAGCTAGAGAGTACGATTCAAGAATCACTTAACACTAATAGACAACAGGGAGAGGGTGTCGACTGTCCGAGTCACCACATCATCCCAAATGACTGATTGATTAATCGATAGCTAAACAGCGTTTGACCATCCTTAGAGTTGGCCTCCTTCGAAAGTCTGGCCGAATTGCCAGTTTGAAGGAGCGGCGTTATATGAAACAACTGTCCTGCCATCGCTGGTGGTGACCTGAAACGAAAGGCTCTGCCCGTTCAGGTAGGAATTGCTCTGCCAGTTCTGTCCCCAATTGCGTGACATAACCTGCCAACCGGTCCCTGACCCTTTTATCGAAACGGCGTGAACATCTCCAGCTCCTCCAACATTGGTGATGAGCACGAGGTTGAAGTATGAGTGGCCATTCACGGTGAAACGAATTCCTCCCTTCCTCAAGCAGGGAACCCTGCATTGCGAGCCTCTCAGAAATTACTAGCGAGAGAGAAAGACTGGCGTGGGAATTTGAATTCAATTAGGTTATGCAAATGATCATGGGGCAATGAATTACCTTCTGTAGAGGATGGGGACGATCCCACTCCTGTACTCGGCGATCTTCAGATAAGAGGGCTCGGCCACATCGAAGTGTTGCAGGGGTGGGTTGCACCATCCACCGTCGTTATTGGGGAGAGCGTTGTTTGGCGGGCAGAAGTTGGTGGCTGTGACCATGATAGTCCCTGGCAAACCACCACTGAGGATCGTCATTGCATTGCATTTCATAGCAGGCTCCACAGTTGAGGCCATCGTTGAAAAGCGCAGTGCTCAAAGCAGCAGTGTTGGTTCCATAGCCTTGGCTTTAAAGATTACCGTACCCACACGCCCCTCCTGCAGCGTTTTCAGAGCCACAAATTCAGGGTCAAAATAACCAAAGGAGATCCTAGTTCATATAAAAAAGCATTATATATGACATATAGCAAAAGATATAAGGTTATCGAACTTTACCCATGGTCCCAGAAGCATCACTGCCACCGTAGAAAGTGGCATGAGCTGACTCCCAGCCGCCGTATCCAGGAGCTCCAGTTAATAACCAGATGATTGTTAACAATGAGGCCAATGCAATGCTCTTAACTAGTTCCATTGATCTGATGCTTATGATATTAAGCAACAATAAGAACCACCACTGGAACTACCTAGAGCAGTGACTCTAAGTTAAAGGGGCTAATCTGAGAATCAAGGAGATCTGAAGCAGAAAGAGGGAGAACTTGTTAGTTGGATTTGCAATGAGGCTTATGCAGAGTATATCTAGATGTATCAGTGCCATATCCTTCCAAGAGCAGTAGCATTCAAAATTTTCTATATCTGAAGTAGTTTCATGGAAAGTTGATGTTTGAACGAAATTGTCTATTGTTCGGTAAGCAGCACATGGGGAGTACACGCACATGTATCTTCAGTTGGTCCACTTACACATGCTACAGCAATTAAGTAATTGTCGGTATTGATGCACAGCGAGATTTATGACGTGGACCGCGACAAAGGGATATCTGTCCAACCATGTGACGCGGATAACTTTGTTTGTTCATTGAATGATATTTGTCTATCCATGTGACGGGAACAGCAGCGTTTGTCCATTGAATGATATTGACATGCATTTTATAGCCTATACCAAGATTGCGGTAGCGCCATAACTCCTTAGTATATTCAGAAATTACAATGCAAGGATCTCTGAATGGATCTGTTAGTTTGCTGTCTAGACCTTGGAAAACAAACGGGTTGACACGCCGGCGCATGTGTTGCATGCTTGTTGTATCTAATACTGTGCGCATATGTATATATATATATATATATATATATATATTTTGTCTATTTACTCCAAATCTATTTAGAAACGTTTTTGTTTCATTTTATTAATCTTTCAGATAATTTATTTTACCAAACACTGTGACAACACCTTGCTTCTCTGTGCAATCATTGAAAGCCTATGATGCATAGCTCGTACCTTTCTTTAACCAATCTTAACCAGTCTTTCAATTACCAGTCTTAACCAATTGATATACCAATTGACTTCACAACTGATATGTCCGATTGCCCAACGCACAATCGAAATAATTAGTATTAGAAAGTTCTCATCAAATGCCTAGACATTCATTTCCTAATCATTTCTTTCACTCACCCTCTATGCCATTGAACTGAATTTAAAAAGAAGCTACACAAAATGTGCAGAGACCTTTTTTGGGGGGGTTGAATGGTAAAAACTGAAACTGTAGATGTAATTTTGAAGTGACAAAATCTAGCTATGCAGCTTTTAGCTGAGGATGCTCTAATAACACATGCATTTTAGTTTGTTAAACCTTTTTAAATTCCAATTTAGGACTGATACTTCTTCTAAACCGTGAACCTCATGTTTATATTAATAGCCATATGCATCTCACTTTTAATAGCCATGTGTAGTTTAACAAATTGATATTCAATTTTCTTGCTTATAATTTTGTAACAGAGATGCAGGGCCCGATTCTCCACATTATTCGATTTGTAACAGAGATGCAGCGTGCCCGCCACACCCTTGTCAACCAAGAGATTATATTCTCAGAATTGTTCGATTTGGCAACAGACAATAGTATTCATCCTTAGATTTTGTAACAAACATGTAGCATCAACCAAGAGATTAAGACTCCAGCGTGGAACGGTGATTTATCTAATCCAGAATCAGACAACCAAGAGAACGATAGCATTAAATTTGTAGGAAATATGTGGCTGTTTGGTCAATTAGAATTCCGATAAATGGAAGACATATCATGTGCACTAACTTCACACTTCATTCAATTCATTCATGTGCTGAAGTCTACCCCTATGTACATACTCTACCAATCTCTTCATTTGGTTTTATAACTTATGCTCTTCATTTGGGCTTATAACTTATGGAAAAGACATACATATTCTTAACTTTTAAATCTATTTAAATTGGGGTTGTTTAAATGTTTAAAGTTTTGGTTTTTCCCAATTTGATTATAAAAAATTGAAAAAATCTAAATTTATGTTATTAGGCCCTGTTTTAGGGATAGAGGGACTATGGCAATGGATAATTCGTTAACCTGATATTAGTTTTTTGTTTGATCACAAATATTTGCATAATATCTAATGTTGGAACTAGGGAACAAAAAACATTCATTTTTATATAATAAAAAGTACCATATATGTCACGATCTAATTAGATAACAGATTGGAGGTCTTATTGCCGGCTTAGTTATTCCCAATGTTTTATATGTTATCATATCCAAATTTTTTGATGTCTTTTTGAATCATATATTTTTTTATGCATTGCTTGAAGGTGAATTAATGCTAGCATTAGTTCGAATATTTGTCTTAGCATTTTCTGCTAACTAAATTTATACCAATGTATGATATGGTAGCGTATCCAAGGTTTATCTATTTTTTATTATTCCATGCACATTCTTTCTTAAATGTTTACACTAGCTAAATTTATACCAATGTATGATATGTTAGCATATCCAAGATTTGTCTATTTTTTATTATTATTAAGTACTTAACTTAAGCAAAGCCTCATAGCCTTAAATGTTTACTTAACATGTATATCATGGAACAGGCTGGACATGAAAAATAAAAATAAATTTGGAATTTTGGAATCTTGATTTTGTTTATGATAGTAAAGGTGAAATTTATTTTTATTTTTTATTTTTCATGTCCTCGTTCCGTGATATACATGTTGTACCCAAAGCTTCCGTCATATACATTTTGCACACAACAATTATGGAGTCTTGGGTTCAGATTTTTCATTTTTCATGTCTAGTGTGTTCTGTGATATACATTTTCCACCCAACACTTCCGTCATATACATTATGCACCCAACAATTCCTTCATATACATGAGACTGAGTAATTTATAGAATATTATAACATTGTACCAAGATTTATAGTAATTTATATAATGTTATAACACTTTTCACTTAAATAGTATAAACAATTATTTAAATTTTATTCAATATTATTTTTAATTTATTTATTTTTAATTTTAGAATTTTGATTTTGTTTATGATAATAAAGGTGAAATTTATTTTTAATTTTCATTTTTCATGTCCACCTTGTTTCGTGATATACATTTTGCACCCAACAATTCCATCATATACATGAGACTAAGTAATTTATAGAATATTATAACATTGTATCAAGATTTATAGTAATTATATAATGCTATAACACTTTTTACTTAATGAGTAGTAAAAAAAAATATTTAAATTTTATTCAATATTATTTTTAACCTTTTTAAATGTAAATTTGGAATTTTGGAATTTTGATTTTGTTTATGATAATAAAAGTGAAATATATTTTTAATTTTCATTTTTCATCTCAATATTTAAATTTTTTTCAATATTATATTATTTTTAACGATTTTTAAATGTAAATTTGGAATTATTTTGATTTTGTTTATGATAATAAAGGTGAAATTTATTTTTAATTTTCATTTTTCATGTCCATGATATACATTTTGCATCCAACACTTTCGTCATATACATTTTGCACCCAACACTTCTGTCATATACATTTTACATCCAACAATTCCGTCATATACACAAGACTGAGTAATTTATAGAATATTATAACATTGTACCAAGATTTATAGTAATTTATATAATGCTATATATTGTTATAATATTCTATAAATTACTCACTCTCATGTATATGACTGTATATCACGGAACATGTTAGACAGGAAAAATGAAAAATGTGAAACCCGCTACTTATTAATTGTTGGGTTACATGGGTTATGTATTAAATATTTCATGTACTATCAAAATTAGATACTAGGAGCCTTCGTTGATGTACGAGACATTAATAATTTTTGATAAATTTCAAATAAAACTAATTTGGGAATACTAAATTTTGCATGGATAAAACATGTACTGCAACTTGCAACCCACGCATTTACTCTCATTCAAACCTTGTAGGGACTAAGTTGTCATGCAACACTTGTTTAAATTGCATTTCTAAATGTATAAATAAATTTAGTATGGTGAAAATCCCATAAAACACTCAACCACTAAAATTTTCATATCCAACAATTTATCCCATAAAACACTCAACCACTCAAATTTCCATATCCAATAATTTATCTCCAGATTTTTGTCAAAATTAAAGAGAAAATATCTCTAAAAAAACAAAACTTAAAAAGTTTAGACTAAAACAATCAATTATAAGCAAAATAAAAACTAATTGCCACAATTCATTAGATAGATTGACCATATAATAATTTTAAGACTACATGAATCTAATCTAAGTGAAATGAAGATTATAGGTGGTTCAAATTGTATTTTTAAATGTAGAAATAGATTTCACGTGCTAAAATACCTAAAACACTTAGATTAAACAAAATTAACCACTAAAATATACAAATCCAACAATTTCTTACAAAATTTTAAATAAATATAACCCAAAAAAAATTAAAACATAAAACTTTGAAACTACCATTAATTTTAATAGTGATCCGTACATTCAACAATCCAATCCATTTAATAAATAGATTAACCATATGATAATTTTAATAAACTTTAACACATTCAACAGTCCAATCCATTTAATAAGAATACAATCCATGTGCACTTAATCCATTTAGTAAGAACGGGCGCTAATGGCCACAGCCCATTAAATGGATAAATGATATAATGACTTTGATAGCGGTTAATACATTCAACACTCTAATCCAGTTAATAAGATTACAGTTCTTATGGGTTTAAGCCATTCAATAACAACAAACATATAATAATTGATATTCATTAATATATTTAACAGTTTCTTGTAATTATATAATTGTTTGGTTTAAAAGTTATATTTTTTTGGATTTTTGAGAGTGTTGAATTTATTTATGCATGTAAAAATACAATTTAAATAATAATTCTTTAAATATGGAGTTTCTAAATGACATTTATAAAAAAAACTATTAATAACCAAAATAATATTTCAATGTTGGTCATAAATAAAATATTCAATGTCCACCTTAAATAAAATATTTCAATATCAACTTTATATTTTAAGCAATTGAAAATAATATTCAATATCTATTTGAAGTAAAATATTTCAATACTAACTTTATATATAAAGAAAGCAATTGAAAGTAAATAATTTATTTATATCCATATGTGTTTTTACAGATCAATGCGAAGGAAATGCGTAATTCCTTCCATACTCAACATTGATTTGACACTCCAAAAAAAATATTAATAACAACTTTTTTTCTATTAATAACAATTTAGTTGATATTTGTTTTTCAAACATTTCTTATTTTGTCCATAGAGTTTTTTTACAACCTTATTAGGGAGATGTGTAATTCATTTCAGCCTCAAAGTAGATTTAACATGTGGCATTTAAGAAAAATATCAATAAAATTTTTGTTTCAATGTGACCATAAATATTAATAACAATTTTGTTGATAGGTGCTTTTCACAAATTTCTTATTTTGTCAGTAAATGTTTTTTACATCCCAATCAATATTTTTAAAATGATTAATAAAAAAAAATCAATGTAAACCATAAACAAAGTATTCAATGTCTATCTTAAGTACAATATTTCAATATCAATTCTCTTTACATATAGAAATTAAAAATAAAAAAAATTTAATGGATAAAACATTGCAATGGTGTGTTGTGAAGATGTGCAATTCCTTAGTGCTTAAAATTGAGTTGACATGTAACAACCTTCTTTTTTTTTTTAAATTGAAAAAAATTAAAGAAAAGTTTGCATGTTGAGAGATATTTTATCTACAATGANAATATATATATATATATATATATATATATATATATATATATGATTTCTTTGAATAACATCTTAAAGAATAACATATGAAAAGAGAAAAATGATTACACTATTATTCTAGTGCAATACTAGAATCCTTGTTAATACCACTTGGGGAGTAGTCATGTATATACATGGAAGGAAACTTTTCCTTACTTGTTAGAGATAAAATATGCGAAACAAACAAACGGTGAGACTACACTCACTTCTCTATTATTCAATGAGGACTGATTACATTCTTAAATAGGAAAAAGACTCTACAGATTTGGTTACATGCAAACCAAAGACAACTAGACTCTTAACTACGAACTGACTCTTATAACTGACAATTTTAACTGGCACTTACAACTGGTGCTTGCTCCATTATTTCCAAGTATCCCCCTTAATGGAGAATGGATTGACTTCTACACCTAACATCTCCCTAAACAATTCAAAATTAATCTTTCCAAGAGACTTAGTGAAAATATCAACAACATTTTCACTAGTCTTACAATACATAAGAGCTATTTCATTTGACTGCAACTTTTCTCTAACAAAATGAAATTGAGCTTCAACATGATTTGTCCTTTCATGAAAAATCAGAGTCTTCACAATATTGATTGAACTTTGATTATCACATTTGATCATCGTAGGTTCCTTTCGTTCTTCTCCAACATCTTGAAGAATTCTTCTTAACCAAGCAACGTCACAAGTTGCTGCACACAAGGCTTTATATTATGCTTCAATAGAAGACAAAGATATAGTGGGATGATTTTTACTGCTCCATGAAACAACCCTGGATCTAATGCCAAACACATATCCAGTGGTTGATCTTCGATCATGCAAATTGCCAGCCCAATCAGAATCTAAGTAACCTGTCAACTCAATATTACATGCATCAGTATATTTAATACCATAATCAAGTGTTCCTTTTAGATACCTGAGTACTGTCTTTTCTTCATTCCAATGGATTTCATGAGGTTTCACCATAAACTGATTTAACACACTCACAGAATATGAAATGTCACGTCTAGTTGTGGTGAGATATTTCAAAATACCCACCATTTGTCTATACAATGTGCCATTCACCTTCTTCAAACCATCATCACAAGAAAGTTTCACATTTGTTGCATGGGAACAATAGAAGACTTACATTGATCCATTTTAAATCTCTTAAGTATTTCTCTGATATACTTACTCTGACAAACAAAAATTTGTCCTGCATTTCTCCAAACTTCAAGACCTAGGCAGTAATGTAACTCGCCAAGATCTTTCATTTCAAATACTTTTGACAAATGCTACTTGATTTAATCAATTAATTTCTCTGCATTTCCTGTAATTATCAAATCATCAACATATAAGGAAATCAATACTATATACCCATGCTCATCAAATTTGGTATACAAATTTGGATCACTTTTGCTCCTCATAAAATCCTGTTGAAGACCTAGGTGCTTGTTTTAGTGCATACAATGCTTTCTTTAACTTACACACTAAGTGTTCTTGCCCCTTTTCCACAAACCCTTCAAGTTGAGTAAGGTAAACCTCTTCCTTTAACTCACCATTCAAAAATGCATATTTAACATCTAGTTGATGTAGCTTCCAATGGTACTTTGTAGCTAAAGCAATTAACATTCTGATAGTATTCAATTTAGCTACGGGTGCAAACATTTCAGCATAATCAATACCTTATGATTGTGAATACCCCTTGCAACCAGTCTAGCCTTATACTTATCTATACTACGATATGATTTAAACTTGGGTTTGTATATCCATTTTCATCCAATGGGCTTCTTATGTTTAGGCAATTCAGTCAATTCCCAAGTATTGTTTTTCATTATAGATTCATATTCTTCCTCCATTACATTTCGCCATTCACCATGTTCATTAGCTTCATCAAAATTCATGGGTTCTATGACATTTGAAATGCTACTCATTAGGGCATAGTCTTTATACCCCTCAGGAAGCCGAATATGTCATGAATATCTTCTCAACTGATTATTTTCCTCCCCACTTTGTGAATATCTATCTTTACCTCTAAGTGAACTGTGAGTGCTTGAATTGTCCATATCATTGATTCCTTCTTGTTGTTTTCATTGCGGTTATGGTTGTTGTTTCTGTGGTTGTTGTTGTTTTTGTTGTTTGTCTTCTTTAACACCTTCATCAAGAAGTATCTTCCATTCCTCATGACTATTGTCGTTATGATTTCCTGCTTCCTGCTTATGGAAAAGTACATCTATACTTGCAAATACTTTGTAAGTAGCAGGATCAAATAGTTTGCTTTCTTTAAATTCATAACATTACCCAATGAAAATACATTTAATGGCTTTAGCATCCAATTTCTTCTTATTTTCCTTTGGAATATGAGCAAAAGCCTTACACCCAAACACCTTCAAATTATGAACTACAGGTTTGGAACCATACAAGGCTGCGAAAGAAGTAACAATATCAAGACACCTTGTTGGACTGCTATTCTTTAAATAAACTGTAGTATTTATGGATTCGGCCAAAAAAACATTCGATAGGTTCTTACCTTTCATCATACTGTGAGCACACTCGACCAGAGTTATGTTTTTCCTTTCAGCGACTCCATTCTGCTATGGAGTGTGTGGTACTGTAAAATTATGTACTATTCCATGATCTTTGCAATATTTGTTGAAGCCCCCTGATTTATACTCTCCCCCTTGATCTCAACGGAGGATTTTGATCGATTTTCCTATCTTCTTTTCAACAATTTTTCTGAATTCTTTAAAGTACTCAAAAACATCACTTTTTCTTCTAAGAAAGTAAACCCATGTGTATCTCATGCAATCATCAATAAATAACAGAAAGTAAAATGCACCTCCTAAAGACCTAGTCTGCATAGGCCCACAAACATCATTATGCACAAGATCTAACACATCTATCTTTTTCTTATTAGGATTAGAGGGGAATTCATCTATGTGCATATTTGCTAATGCACATCCATCACACGGAATGTTCTCATTCTTTTACATGGGAAGTCCTTCAACCATATTATTTTTTTGTAATAACAATAAATCAGGATGATTGATGTGGCCATACCTTTGATGCCAAAGAATCTATGTTGTCATAGTTGTAGAAGTCAGTGCGTGATGTGCTTTGTTGGTAACATCAATTTTGTATAGGCCTCCTTCTCTAACTCCTATTGCAACAGTTTTGAAATGGTCTGGCAGATCCTTCACTATGAAATGATTCTTGAAGAACTCAACCTTCAAGTCCTGATCTGTAATGGTGGACATAGAGATCAATTTTGTCTTTATTCCTGGCACATAATCCACATTGTGAATGTGACGAACTATACCATTCGACAATTTCATAGGAATGTTTCCATATCCCTTGATCTGATGAGCACGATCATCTCCAAGATATATGCTAGCACCATTTTGTGTTTCTTTAAAATTAGCATACCAAATTTTATTACAAGTCATATGTATTGATGCTCCAGAATCCACAAACCAGGCATCAGAATCATTTGTTTTAGCAGATAAAGTAGCATTAGACACAAACAACCTAAGATCTTGTGATTCAAAATTTGGGGGTTCATCAATATCATCACTAGCAATAAATATTCTGAGATCATGATTTGACAATTTTTCTTCATAATGACCTAAATGTGTTCTAGGTTTGTTCTTAGCCTCATCACTTTTCTTCTTATGATAGTCTTTAACAATATGTCCATGTAGACCACAATAAAAAAAACTCTTTGACTTATTCCTGTCAGATTGCATACCTTGATTTGGAGATTGTCTTCTTTGCGATGAATTGCCTCTCTGCCATGAACTGCCTCTATGCCATGAACAACCTCCTTTGCCTCTTTCTCCTGATATCCCTCTCGCAGATATCGTATTTGACCATAGTGCCAAATCTTTATTCTGAGGCTTCAGATTCTCACGCCTCTCTTCCTCTTGCAGTAAAATACCTGTCAGTTCTTCAAACATTGGCGGTTTCTCCCTTGCTGCAAGACACACTATGAACATATGATAATCTTATAGCATACCATTTAAGGTTATAGTGACCAGATCAATGTTGGAAACAATTTCCACTATATTTACTAGCTTGCCTTTCACCTCTTTAATACGACCAAAAAATGAACTAACAGATTCATTTCCATCCATTTTAATGCCTAGCAATTTAGTTTTCAGGAACAAAATGTGATTTGTGTTGCTAGTTTCATACAATTCTTTAAGCACTGTCCATGTTGCAACAGAATTTGTAGCTTCTCTAATATGTGGAATTATGTTATCTTTAACTGACATGCACAACAATACCTTTGTCTTGTTTTCACGCTTCTCCTAATCTTGGATCTGTGTTGCTGTCGCATCAGGTTTTAGTTCATTTCCCTTCACAATGTTCAAGACACCATAGACTTCCATGAGCATCTGCATTTTTTATTTCCATTTAATGAACTTCAAGCCATCTAACTTGTTGGCTTCATTGAGGTAGGTCTCTGCTAGCAGATTCACCATTGCTGTAATTTAGTCTCTACAAGTGAATCACCAAGGATATGCAACTTTCTGTCGCTCTTCCTTCAGATACCACCAATCTGTCTCAATCTCGGCTATGAAAATAACCTCAGCTCACCCTTCCTCTCTGGGTTCCTGTGCTAGATTTCTGAATGCCCAAATCACCAAACTTTTGTTTCCATAAAACAAATGGTCACACACAAAATCTCACAAATAGTGTTCTCTTGAATAATCCACTTTAAATAAAAAATCCACTTTTAACAAACTTTAAATAAAAGATCCACTTTTAAAATTTTTATACCTTAGTTACTCATGATCTCTTTTAAAAAGGAACAATATATAATATCAAACCTATGCTCCAAATTTCATGCTTTGGATCTCACATTTTAAAATGATATATATGAAGCATGCATGAATCTCACTCTTTAAAGTCATGGAAATCTTAACAAACCTCAAGTGCTTCCATCAACCTCACGCGACCTCACTCAAGAACCCACGCATGCACCAAAGAAATCAAACAACTCACGCATCCCTCACGGATCAATAACTCACACAAACCTCACGGATCCGCCTCAAAGAACTCATGCAAGCCCGCGAATCAGCAAATATCGCAACCCAATGAAACTTCACACTGACCACAGACTAAAAACCTTCACTATTTTTCCTTGAAACTCCATGCATGCGTAAACATCATGGTTTCCACACCTCACGCTTCAGTAGATTGCGGGGAGTCCGCACCTCACGTGCTCCTTGGGTTGCGAAAATCGAGAAATATTTCCACACTATAATCTCAGCTCGATGGTAGAAATTTAGTTTTTCAAATGTGCACAAAGGGGCAGTACTATGCCACCGCACCCTACCAGAGGAGGGACCTGCGGACCTCTATGAATTTTGGCACCTCACCCCGTGGCTCTGATACCAAGATAAAATATGCGAAACAAACACACTTTGAGACTACGATCACTTCTCTATTATTCAATGAAGACTGATTACATTCTTAAATAGGAAAAAGACTCTACTGAGTCGGTTACATGCAAACCAAAGACAACTAGACTCTCAATTATGAACTGACTCTTAGAACTAACACTTGTAACTAGCGCTTACACCATTATTTCCAAGTGTTAGATGTCATCTTAGAATTCTAGATGAGACAGTTATCGAATCTTACAATTCTACATGATACACTTATCGAAAAATAAGAAACATTGTATATTCTTCTACCTTCAAAATTGAGGGTTTTGTGATTCCCTACACCAACATTCAAATCCACCTAGAGGCACGTTCAATGAAACTATCATTTATTCAATTGTAATTAAGTGGAATTTTATTTAGAAAAAATTAAAAGAAGATTCCAAAAGGATATATTAAATGAGGGATACTTGATAACTATATTGTCAAGGATAGGTGAGGGTAGCAACAATGATTCACATGAGGGATCCACATAATTTATCAACATGGAGTAGAGGAAAGTGATTAGGAAAGTGACTATGATAACATTACTATGTGTTAGGGGTTTTACTATGTATAGGCTCATGATGACACCATAGTGTTTAATAGTTAATATGTGTGAAGGGTTCTAAGTAGGTCAAGGTTAAAATAGTCAAAGGTAATTGTTCCCTATACCTCTTATTTTTATGTTTTTAAATTAAACTTACCATGGTAGTAATACCTATATGAAATCCATAGAAATGTTAGGACACGTAGTGGTAGGAGTGGGTAAGGGTTTTAAGTCTCCTGTAAGCTTTACATTTTCCCCTTTGTGTCATTGGAAAGTATCACATTTTCCCACAAAGATGTGGATGTCCCTCTTCATGCCTTCCCAAAAGAATGAATTCTTAATCATGTCATATGTTTTATAAAACCTAGAATGACCCATTCTTGGGGAGGAGTGCAATTCAAATAATACTTTGGATTTAAATGAGGAATTCAAAATTTAAAAAAATATGGTCTTTATAATGGAGTTCATCATCTTACCACTTGAGTAACCTGGATATTCTTTTTAGTTGACTTATAGCTAGTGGATTGTGTGTATTATCTTGGCATCAACTAACCATTCTTGACATACTCCCCACGACAATAAACCACTAGGAAATATAATGGAAATAGGAACCCATTGTCATCATACTTCCTAGAGAGAGCATCAAACACAACAATTTCCTTTCCCTACTTGTTGATAATCTCATAGTCACAGCCTAATATTTTTGCGACCCACTTTTTCAACTCTAGTGATGATAGCCTCTTTTGTAGGAAATATTTGAATTTGTGATGGGTCTATTTTAATCTAGAAATTTCACCCCAATAAGTAAGGGCACCACATACCAACTGCGTGAAGAATATCCAATTTCCTTCTCGTAGGTGGATTTGCCTAAGTCTCTATCACACAATTATTTATTGTTTAAGGAAAGTAAGCTCCAGTCTCGTATAAAATTATCACCAAGTCCTTTGACCAAGGCATTGCATTCCAAAAAAAAATCTTATTGAAGTCAGGAAGTGTAAGGACTGGTGTGGTACACATAGCATCATTTAAATCTTGAAAACACTACAAGGAAAACACTTTGTAGTGGAGGTTTTTACAAAGATCTTTAGTGTTACAAGAGTGGGAAATTTTTTCAAAAAAACCTTCATTACAACCTTCACTATTCATAGCATAGGTTTTAGTGTAGGTTTTAATAGATGTTCCACATAATTAAAAAAAATTGCGAGTGAAGGTTTTAGCAGAGGTAAAAATGAACTAGTGCAATATTGAGAATCATGCACCTATGCATACAAATAAATAAAAATCACTAGTACATTTTATGTTTATGCATGCAGTGGTGCATATTGTAATCATGCGAACCCAAATATTTTGAAATGATAAAAATATAATTGCATTGTTAGGAAATGAGAGACACTTCCACACTAAACATAACATAGGATAAGAAGAATTTAAACAAGAATGTAAATGAAAAAGAAATCACATAATGCACAGAGATTTTACCCTGGAAACCCAAACCGGGAAAACCAACATTCCTTGAGCGTTTTTCTCTCTTGTTGTCTTGTTCAATATGAATAAAATGTTACATGTCTAACCTTGGTACAAACCTAATACACAATCAACATCATACCTTCTTTCATACGCAAGAAAAACCCTGTAGCCAATTTGGATTACATCTGTATGACCATAAACCTACATCTAAAGATTACTCTAAGTACATTGATTAGTTCATTATCCTTTATGGCCTTACCAAATGACTCTTTATAGGCTTTACAAAAGGAAAAACCCTAAATACTTGGTGCCCAAAAACTGTTACATATCCATGCATATCATTGGCTTAAAATTCCACAAATCTAGGGATTCTTTTACAGTCGACTCCAAGTTATATTACCAGTCATCTACCAGTCGACCTTCATTCGATCTTCAGTCAGTTGCTACACGTCCATCTATCGACCTATTATCAGTTGGCATCTTCGACTTGTTTTTTATTCCTTTAAAATGTTGAATCTCCTTGGCCTTTTACTTCAACTTTACCTAGTCGACTAACCTCGACCTTTGACTTGCTATCGATCCACCTCAACGTAGAACTCCACTAAAAAAAATATAACAACCCAACATTCTCCCACTTGTTCTCTTCTTTGTTGAAATAAGATATTCCTAAAATTTCATTCAAACACCTAGGGCAACAATACCCATTTCTTTTCTGCACCAAGAGAACTTCACAACACTCACAGACTTGGTCAATGAGTCTACTATGGTTTCCAATGTGTCTACCTTCTCCAGTAGCACCTTGTTACTTTCCACCATGTCTCTTATGAAATGGTATTATACATCAATGTTCTTAGTCTTTCAATGATAATCAAGATTCTTTTCCAGAAATATTTCTCTTTGACTGTGGTAACTTACCTTCATAGATCTCTTCTCAAACTCGATTCATGAACACAACCTTTGCATCCATATCGCTTATTTAGTTCCATGATTGGACTTCATGTATTCGTCTTCTATTGTTGACAAGGATACGATCATTTTTATCTTACTCATCTAGCTTATTTCTCCATCGAACATCTTGAATACATATCCATTGGTCGACCTCCGTCGCTCTATATCTCTAGCCCAGTCAGCATCAACAAAGCCATGTACATTTAATTTACCACTATCATCTCCAGGACTTTCTTAGTAGCATATAGCATAGTCTTTTGTGCAAGAAAAATACCTAAATTCTCTCTTGACAGTTTTCTAGTGCTCCTTTCTAGGTGTCTACATGTACCTTCTCAACACTCCCATCACATACATTAGACTACCACAACACTTGAATAGGAAACGTGTGCCATGTCCTATATTTCTTCCTATGTCTTTGGATATTTTTCAGTAGTAAACCTTTCTCCCACAGGAATTGGCACCTTCATTGGTTTTCGATCCTGCATGTTGAACCATTTCATAATTTTTCAATATACTTCGTCTGATTCAACCAGATATTTCTAGTGGCTCAATATCTCTTAATCTCCATTCCTAGAATGAATTTAGTTGCACCGAGATACTTCATGTCGAACTTGGAGGATAGCTACTTCTTCACCTCCTTTATTGTGTCCGTGATGTTTCCAATTAGCAACATGTCATCGACATACAAAGCTACATATCTGAAACACCCACCTTCTTCCTTGGAATATATGTAGTGATGAGGTTTTCTTCTCACAAATACCAAACTAAGTATGTATGTGTCGAATTCACGGTACCACATCCCTGGTGATTTCTTTAAATCGTAGAGGGATATTTTCAGTTTTCACACCAACTCTTTCTTTCCCTTTACTACAAATACTTCAGGTTGTTTCATGTATATTTCTTCTTACAAGTCTCCATGTAGGAGCATTGTCTTCACATCCATCTTTTCTATTTCCAGATCAAATGTTGCAGCTAGAGACATTAGTATTCTAATGGAAGTTAGTTTTGCAACATGGGAAAAAATATCACCAAAGTCGACTCCATCGACTTGGGAATAACCTTTTGCTACCATTCGAGCTTTGAACTTCTATAATTTCCCTACAACATTCATCTTATTCTTAAATAACCAATTTCTACTAATGATTTTTCTTCTACTAGGTAACTTGACTAAATCCCTTGTCGCATTTGTGTGCAAGGATTCCATCTCTTCAACCATGGTGTCCTTCCATACTTTACACTCTACAGATTCGACTGCCTCACCAATCGACTTTGGCTCATCATCGATGGAAGTTAACACGAATGTGGAATGAAATTCAAGTGGACTATTCCTTTTGACTGGTTTTATTACTCTTTGTAACATCCTTACAACCAGAGTCTGTCGTTACACCTCTTCCACCTCTTCCTCGGATTTAGTCAAATCATCTGAATCATCTTCTTCGTTCCTTAGTTCAAATCACACCATCTCAAGATTATTCTTTGTCTGAAAGACTTCTTCAGGCTCAAACTTACCTATGACTTCTATGAAGACCACATATTTATTGTACATTGTTGTCCTTGATGTAGGATACCATATCATATATCCTTTCATTCCTTCTTTGTAGACAATGAAAATACATTTGACTTCCTTCTTGTCCAACTTTCTCATCTTTTCCTTGGGAACATGCACAAATCCATCAAAGCCAAATAATTTGAGATGTGAAACCAATAGATTCTTACCTGAACATACCTCATGTGGAGTCATGTCAACTAGTGTCGATGTAGGATACATATTCACCAAGTACCTTGCAGTGTTGAATGCTTCCACCCATAATTATTATGTGATCCCAACACCACCGAGCATTCTCCTTGGCTTATCCATCAAAATTATGTTCATTCTCTCAAAAACTAAATTTTGTTGTGGGGTATATAGTGTTGTATTTTCGCATGCTATGCCACACTTTTTACAGAACTAATAAATTTTTTTTCCCTAGTTTTCACCACCATTGTCATTTCTTAGCACCTTGATCTTCTCATCTATCTGGTTTTCTACAAGAGCTTTAAGTGATCCAGATTTTATGAGAAGAATGAAATGAATACAGATTATTAACAAGTGATTAACACAAAATAACAGAGATAAAGTAAAATTGGTTTTCTATTCAATAACGAAATAAGATGAAACTGTAAAATGCAACAGAAACAAGCTTGTTGGAATGGTGGCAGCTTATCTCTGAGAAGAGATGTGACGACAGTGCGCATTCACAAGAAGAAGGTTACAATGAGGCTCTGAAGGAATTTTTACAATAAGAAAGAATGAATAAAACCCTAGACATCCAAAAACCTAACCCTAGGATATGAAGCACCAAAATTCATGTGGGCCCCATTTGGGTAAGTTAGTACATCAACTTCTCGGGGTCGTAACTTTTGCAAACGATCTTCGTTTTAGGCATGTGATAGCCCGTTGGAAAGGTATCATCGAGGAGATTCATTTTGTAGGCTAAATAATGCCTTAGGAAATCATTGAGGAGCTATATATCGAAAAACCTTCATTTGGGCCCTCAAAATGGCCCCAGAAGTTAAAACTGCTAAAAATAGTAAATTGCCAAAAATGTCAGAAAACTATTTTGAGCCAGTTGGAAAAGGTGGGTGGCCACAGATATCCATCTGGATCAATCCTCCCTCTTTAGGAAGAAATGGTCTCCATTTCATTGACGTCCCCCATTAGATGAGGAAATTTATGTTGAATTTGGCCCCGGGTGAGCCACTTGCCTTGGTGCAGGAGCTGCCCTGCTTTGACGACTCGATAAAGATAGATCCTTTGTTGTCAAGTGCCCTTGATATGTCTGTCCACAATATGATCATTGGATTCCTGTTGTATGCAGTCGGGGTTGAGCTCTATTGGTTTCAATTGTTCTGCTACTTCTGAGGTGTCCAATAATGGTGGGAAATAAGGGTGAAGGAGATCCACGTTGAACACTGGGTCCAGGCCCCAGAAAGGAGAAATGTTAAGCTCAAAAGAATTATCCCCCATGGACTTGGTGATAGTGTACGGTCCATAACGGAGTGGGAGAAGCTTCTGATGGGGTCCTGTAAGGCATTCTTTCTGCAAGTGCAACCAACCTTTGTTGCCCACCTGAAACTTATGCGACACCCGATGTTGATCACGGAACTGTTTGTACTTGTCATTGTAATTCTGTAGGATATCCTGAACCTGTTGGTAGATGTGCTAGATCCACTCAATGAACCGGGTGGCTTTGTCAGCTTCAGTTGGAGCAGGAGATGAGTCATTCGAGGTGACCGCAAGGAGAAGTGAAACATATATGGGACCCAATGGTTGGAATCTCCAACCCCACTTGAAACGGACTATGGTCAGTTGAGCTATGCAAGGCTCGGTTGTAGCTATGCTGGACATAGGGAAGGCTCTCATCCCATGCGTGAGGGTTATTTGAATTATACATGCGAAGCATATGCACAATCATTCGATTTAGAACCTTAGTTTGGCCATCTGTCTGGGGGTGGAAGGTCGTGGATTTGGTGAGCTTCGTGTCTAGCAGTGCCCAGAGGCTCAACCAGATTGTGTTGAGAAATCGACTATCCCAATCTAAGACAATGATTTGTGGGATTCCAAAATGTACCCAGACTCATTCAAAGAAGAGCTTGGTAGTGGCCTCTGTTGTGATTCTCTTCTTGCAGGAACCTAGAATCGCCATCTTAGAAAAGAGATCAACAACCACAAAAACACAGTCATTTTCCTGCTTGGTGGATGGGAGGCCCAACATGGAGTCCATTGAGATGGATTCCCATGGCCTGTTAGGAGTAGCCAGAGGGGTGTACAGGCCCTATTTCTTAGTGGTCGGTTTGACAATAGCGTAGACAGTGCAGGACCTGATATACTTGTCGACCTCATGTCGAAGTTTCATCGAGTAGAAATGTTTTTGTAGCATCGCCACTGTCTTTTCAATGTCGAAGTGTCCTACCACCCGACTGTAGTAGGCTTCCCAGATTTGCTTCACTTTCTCACTTAATGGAACACAGATATGGCCCAGACAGCACAACAACCCATCCTGAAGATGGAAATTATCGACAACTGCATTTGCACCCAATATTTGGTAGGTGGTGATGAAGTCAGGGTCTATCTCATAGAGTTGGGGCCATCCATATGTCTCATGGTTGCAAGAGTCTAGCACTGTGGTGAGTGTCGCGACTGGTGGTCTGGTGAGGCAATCAGTGACACAATTGGTGCTTCATGTTTTATACTTGATGTTGAGGTGGAATTGCTGCAACAATGTGGACCACTTTTGATGGTGGTCATTCTGCAATTTTCCCTGTGTCTGCATGAACTACAGTGGCTTATGATCAGTGTGGATGACTGTCTCCTTCCCAAGATTGTAATGTCTCCACTGGCGGCATGCTTTCACAATGAAGTACATTTCTTTGTCATAAGCAGGGTACTTATGGACAGTATCTGACAGTGTCTCACTATGATAGGCCACAGGGTGGCCGTGTTGAGTGAGAATGATGCCCACAACATAGTCTGAATCATCTGTCTCAATCTCAAAGGGATGTTGCAGGTCTAGTAGTGAAAGTATTGGGGCTGAGCACAAGCGTTGCTTCAAATCATCGAACGCTTGTTGTTGGGACCAACCCCACGCAAATGTTTCCTTACCACCACCCCTGTTTATTTGGTTGAGGGCCAATGCAATATGGGAGAAACCCAACATGAACCTGTGGTGGAAATTAGCAAGTCCCAAGAAGCTCCGAAGCTCAGTGAGTGTTGTTGGGGCTGGCCAGTCACAGATGACTTGGATCTTGGCTGGATCCACATGTATGCCATGTTGATCAATGATGTATCCTAGGTAATGGACCCTGTCCATGCTGAAGGAGCATTTTTCTAGGTTGGTGTATAGCTTGTGCTATCACAATGTGTGCAGAACCTACTAAATATGTTGCAAGTGTTCGGCCCAAGTCTTGTTGTAAATTAGAATGTCATCTAGATACACCACTACAAAAGTATTGGTGAATGGTGGTAGGATATCATCCATCATCCTCATGAAAGTGGCTGGAGCATTTGTCAAACAAAAGGGCATGACCAACCATTCAAAAAGTCCTTCCTTTAACTTGAAGGTGGTCTTCCATACATCTGTTTGTTCTATCGAGACCTGGTGATAGCCAGAATTTAGATCAATATTACTGAAGTATTTGGCCCCCATGAGTTGATCAAGGAGGTCATCGATTTGGGGAATTGGGTACCAGTTTCTGACAATGATTTTATTCAGAGCTCGGTAATCAATACAGAGTCGGTAGGTTCCATATTTCTTCTGTATGATCATGATTGGGCTCCTGCAAGGTGATGAGTTGGGGAGGATGTGCCCCTTGTGGAGCAGTTCTTGGATCTGTCACTTAATCTCCTCATTCTCTAACAAAGAGCAACGATAGACTGGCCCATTGGGCAGTGGTGCGTCGGGGGTCAGATCGATGGGGTGCTTGACCTGGCAGTGTAGAGGTACCCCTGTAGGTGAGGAGAAGATATCTGAGTATTCTTCCATGACCTTATCTACTTGCTTCTGTTGTGTGGAGAGGTTGTCCGCAGAGACCCTGGATGTGGTTGTGATCTTTCGCTTATTCTGAGAGTGAATCATGAAGAATACAAACTTCCCCATCTGAGAGATGACCTTCCTGCATTGCTTTGCAAAGATCAAGGAAATAGCACTAGGTCGGACTGCCTCGGGTATCCTGTACAATTTTCTTTTCAAAGTAATAATAATACTATGAGGCCTAGACTCATATACAACATGACATTTCCATAAATAAGGTTGGCCCAAAAGAACATCCCAAACTTTGAGAGGAGAAACATCACACAATACCTCATCTTTGAAGGGCTTGATGCCATACGACAGTCGACACTGTTGGCTGACGCGGAGATTGCTTCCTTGGCGGAGCCATCCAATGGTGTAGGGTTGTGGGTGTGGTGTTGTTGGTAGGGCCAGATGCTTGATGACCTATGTTGATATGAGTTTCTTATGGCTACCGCTATCAACTATGAAGTGTAGTGGGGTACCTTTTACCCACATATGTGAATGGAAGAGGTGCTCTCCTTCTTCTGGCTCATCTGGTTTACCAGGCTGGAGCTTGGTGGTAGAAACGGTGACACTAGGTTTTGCATCAATGATCCATCTTCCCCTTTCTGGTTCTATCTCAGAGTCAGAATCTGCATCTGATTCATAACCTTTCACTTCAGCCACAAGTGATTGCTTTGAGCGGCAGTCAACAACGTTATGCCAAGCGCTCTTATGGAAGTCGCACCACTTCCCAATATCTTTATTTGTCTTTCTGGTGTCCTTTGCTTGCGGATTGTACTGGTTTTCCTGATACTATCCATCTTTGCTTTGTCCTTTGTTAAATTTGTTGGGGCCACCCTTTCCTGGATTTTGTTGTGAGGGGTTCCGAGGCCCAAATTTTCGTGTCTTTTGTTTGAGCTTTTTCTCGATTTTAACGGCATATCGGTAGGCCGTGCCCAAGGATGAGATGTCTAGAAATTCCATTTCGGTCTAGATGTAGATATGCAGAGCACCATGATACTTGAGCACCAGATGTCACTCTGAATATTTGATACCCAACTTGGTGCGCAAGGTATGGAAGATATTTGTGAAATCTGTCACTGCTTGGTCTCTTTCTTGCTGCAGTGTGGTCCATTTGGTATACTGGTCGTCAAAACTTTCGACAAGGTAGTATTGTTCCTTAATAACATCCCTGAAGGATTCCCAGGTGGTCGTGACTAAAAATAATGAGGTTTCCTTTGTTTCCTTTTTCTCACAGAAAGTTTCCCACCAATCTTTGACATGGGGAATGGCTTTGAGGAGCACAAAAGTAATATTTTCTCTTTTCAAAAATTTATGAACATAAAAATACCCTTCTAGTAGATTCGACCACTTGTCTGTAGCATCTGCATCCATCTAACCTTCAAATATAGGAATATCAAAGTTTATTTGTACCTTGAAGGGGGTAGCACCTCCGTTCGAAGAAGATGTGTCGCCTATTGGTAGTCGTCGAAGGATTTGTGCGAAACTATCCATCATCTCGTTCCTTTGTTGCATGAGGGCTTCCTCAATCAACATTTTGAAAGGACCTCTTTACCCATCATCTTTATTTTCTCCTACCATGGGAGGTCACTTGGGCATGTGAGAGCTTTTGTCTTCAAGAGAAACAAGCTTGAGACCCAACTCTTTGTACTCTGACCTCGTTGGGGACATGCATTAAGACGACAAGGAGAAGACCGCTCTGATACCACTAATCTGGATTTTATGAGTAGAACGAAATGAATACATATTATTAATAGGTTCTTAACATAAAATAACAGAGATACAGTAAAACTAGTTTTCTATTCAATAACGAAATAAGCTGAAACTGTAAAATGCAACGGAAACAAGCTTACTAGAATGGCGGCGGCTTATCTCTGAGAAGAGATGTGACGGCAGCGTGCATTCGCAAGAAGAAGGTTATAATGAGGCTCTGAAGGCCTTTTTACAATAATAAAAAATTCCTAAAACCCTAGACATCCAAAAACCTAACCCTAGGATATGAAGCACCAAAAGTCATGTGGGCCCCGTTTGGGTAAGTTAGTACATCAACTTCCCGGGGTCGTAACTTTTGCATACAATCTTTGTTTTAGGCATGTGAAAGCCCATTGGAAAGGTATCATCGAGGAGATTCATTTTGAGGGCTCAATCATGCCTTCGAATATCATTGAGGATATCGATACCGAAAAACCTTTACTTAGGCCCTCAAAATGGCCCCGGAAGTTAAAACTGCTAAAAATAGGAAATTGCCTAAACTGTCAGAAAAATATTTTGAGCCAGTTGGAAAAGGTGGGTGGCCACCGATATCCATCTGGATCATTAAGCTATTTATGTTTCTCAAAAAACTATTATTTATTCCTTAGGAAATATATCCATATCTTCCTGGAGAATTCATCCATGAAGGAGACACAATACAATGATGCACTAAGGGAAGGTAGTGTAACTAGGCCAAACACATCACTATGCACCAATTCTAGAATCCCTTTTTCCTTTCTCGCTCCATATGAGAACCTCACTCGACTTTGCTTTTCATATATGCAATGTTCGCAAAAGTTGACTTCTAAACCACATTTAGGAAAAATTTCGAACATAACTTTTTTGTTCATAGCTCAAAGTCCTTGTTCTCCTATGTGTCCCATCCTCTCATACCATAGCATGGTCAGTCGATTTTATCATGTCTTATCTAGTCGGTTTGTACTTACTCATCCCAAGTCTGGTCAAGTTGAGTTGAAGTCAAGTCGACTTCAGTAGCAATGTTGTTGTTGCATCCAATCAAGTCAACATTCCCTAATAACTTGTATAGGGTTCCAATTCAAACTCCTTTCATTAAGACCATCGCACCTCTGACCATCTTGTATGAATCCTTTTGAAACAGAGTATGCTCTCTAACATCACTCATCTTACTGACATATATCAAATTTCTTTCCAAACCTGGAATGTGTAGCACACCTGAAAGGGTTCTTTTCCTGTCATCCTAGAGTATCAGTTGAACTCTTCCTCATCTAGCAATTTTGGTTGTCGATTCATCCCCCAAGAACACAACACTTCCATTATATCATTCATACTCACATAAAAATTATCTATGTGGTGTCATATGATAGGATTCTCCTAAGTCGATCAACCAAACATCTTGATCTGACTGTGTATTGGTCGATGCTAGGTACACATCCCCTCCCTTACCCGGGATTGTCTTTCTCTCAGTGGACTTCTTCTCGTTGGATCCCGTACTGACTTCCATCGCCCTTGACTTACATTCATTTTTATAATTCCCAACTTTGCCACATTTCCAACATATTCGTGTTGACTGAACCATATATTTATATCTACCCTTCGACTTAGAATTTCTACCAAAGAATTTTCTTTTATCTCTTTCAACCGATTGAACTCTCACCACTAAATCATCTTTGATCGATCCTTCCATGTTCTTTCTTCCCATTTCTTCTAAAAACAAAGAAGAAACCAAGTATTATAGAGCTAGTGTGGTTGTATTACTCCCTATAGCCACAACTAAGTTATCCTGGGAGTTTGGAAAATAACATAATAGGCTTATATACTTCTCCTTCTGAGTGATTTTAATATCCACAAATGATAACTGGATCAAAATGGTGTTAAACACGTTTAAATTCTAAGTCACCGAAATTACATCACTCATTCTCAGAAGATACGGTTTATTTCTGAGAAACAACTTATTTACGAAATATTTTGACTAGTATAATCTTCCCATCTTGTCCTATAGTTCTTGGTCAAATATTTTTTTGAGACATTCAGCAATACCGAATCTGCAAGACAAATCTGAATCATACTTTTTTCTCTTCTTTCAATTTTCTCCCATTCATCCATCGAAATTCCTGTGTGTTGGGTACTTGGATCGACCGTTGTCCATTTTTCTCTATATACAAGAAAATATTCCATTTTAAGATTCCAAAGCTAAAAATTATGGCCACTGAATTTTTCTATCTCTATTCTTGAACTACTCACTATTATTTACCACGATCTTTAACACAATTTATGAATTACAACTCTCAGAGTACCTAGGGTTTAGTTCTCAGATTCAATATTGGTAAATCAAGATCTAATACACTCATTAAAGAACAAAGCTTTGATACCACTTGTGAGAAAATGAGAGACACTTCCACACTAAACCTAGTAGAGGAGAAGAAGAATTTATTCAAGAACGTAAATGAAAAAGAAATAACACAGCACATAGATATTTTACCTTGGAAACCCAAACCGGAAAAACTAACATTCTTTGGGCATTCCGCTCTCTTTTTTTTTTATTCAATATGAATAAATGGTTACATGTCTAACATTGGTCCACGCCAAGACACAATCGACATCATACCTTCTTCCATGCGCAAGAACATTCATCTAGCCAATATGTCTTACATCTGCATGACCAATAAGATACATCTAAACATTACTCTAAAGACATTGAGTTCATTAGCCTTTATGGCCTTACAACACGCCTCTTTATAGTCTTGACAATAGTAAAAACCCTAAAGAATTGGTTCCCAAAGATGGTTACAAATCCATGCATATCATTGGCTACAAATCTCGCAAATCCCAGAATTATGTTACATTCTACTCCAAGTCATATTACCAGTCGACTACCAATCATCCTTCATTCGGTCTTTATTCAGTCACCACACATCCTCCTCTCGACCTATTGTGGTTTACCTCTTCAACTTGTTCCCTATGCTTTTAGTATGTCAAATTGCCTCAACCTTCGACTTCGACTTTACCCGGTTGACTAACCTCGACCTTCGACTTGTTGTCGATCCACCTCGACTTCGACCTCCATTGCAAAGATTATAACAACCCAACACATGCATTATGTCGTTTAAAGTGAAAATATTTTTTCACAATTTATAGCATTGGTGTGTACAACTCATAAAAATGCACTATTTAGTGAGTTGAGAAGAATAAAGTGCACCAACATGTATATGTTTTAATTAATTGTTTTTTTAGAACATTTTTAATTAATCATCTCAAAATCAAATAATTTTTTATAATAATATTGATTTTTATATTTTTCTTATTGTGTTTTGGTATAATGATTGGATTAATGCATTATCCAATGAATTGCACCTCATTTATGTGTAAAAATTTAAAGCATCCATATATTAATTAATCAACAACAAAACATTTTACGATGCATTAAAATAATAAACACATTTTATTATATATGAATCAGTGACTCGTCATCATATAAAATGGGACAATGAAAAGGTCCACAATAATCAAAATGAAACCAATATGTAATTGTTACACTCATTTGTAACATGTTCTCATGCAATTGGGACAATAGGTCGAGTACATTAAACAAAATTCTTGGTTTTCACAGACAATTGTTCCAAAACATACAACTTGTAGTAACATTCAATTATATTGATTTTAATTTGATATTGCTTGAATTGTTGTCATCTCTTACGATGCATGCATGTCTCATTTCTTCATATCTTATATGAAATATTGTTCTTTGGTTATTTAACCTAATATTTTCTTGGTTGACTTGGTTTTTATGTTCCACCTCGTCATGTTCCATATACAAACATAGAATTAAAGTGTAAAAAAGATACACACACACACACACACACACACACACACACACACATAGTAGGATATACATGACTGTATAAATAAAAAAAACATACCATAGTAGTGACTATTCCATAAAAAATATGCATTCTTTCAAAGCCATGTTGCATGTCATCTCTCAAAATATATCCTATTAGATGCACTCCATACTTTGTTTCTTTCTTGTTTAATACACTATGACAAAGCACAATAAATATAAGTAATATAAAGGTTTCTTAAATTGTTCCATTAATTATAAAAAAAGAGAAGTTAAACCACACAGCTACTTACAAATTGTTCAATTAAACCTTGGTACTTTAACATATACTCACAACCAATACTTAAACCAATGTCTATCAATTATTCGGTTATCTCTTCTTTGTACATGTTAGCACTTATTAGAAAACATCCATGGATGAGTGTAAATTAATTATTTAAATATAAATATCATAACAATTATGAAATTTTGAGTAATATTTAAAAGGTAATCACTTAAAAAATTTGCAATCAACCCTTTTATTCTTCATCATCCTATCAATGGGTTTCATTTTTTTTCCTTTTCTACAAAAAACAATTGAAAATTAGTATCTGCATGCCTTTTATGCACGTTGTGATTGTTTGGATGGCTCCTTGATGCATCCCCCCTCCTCTTCGAGGTTCTGCGACCTCCCGGTCTCTGGATCGTTCCAAGTGTCGATTCGGATTAACTTTGCAGGCTCTCGAATGAACCAAGAAATTATACACAGGCCCCTTTTCTTCCTTTGGCATAGGTCCTGTGAGACCCACACCTTTTGTCTGTGGGTTCTAGCGCTTCTCAATTTTCGGGCACTATCTCCTCTTCACTAGCCCCTTCTCCCATGTGACTCTGGGTTGTGACCTTGTGCTAATACACAATTGCGGGCATAGGCAATAGTGGTTTTAGACCAACCCTCTTTTTGCCCCGCAATACTCCTCCTGCCTACACGTGTCCTCCAGATGAAACTACGGTTCAAATTGTGGCTTGCCTTCGATTCCTTAACCTCCTCACAACTTCTATCCCCATAATGACATGGGATCGTCGATCTCACGATATTGACGATAGAATCCAAATCAACACTTAAAATCTGTGCTCTTTCCATCTATGAATCTGATGTGTTCCTCCTAGATCAACAACTCTGATCTCTTTCGCAACTCCGAACTTCGGGTGTTTGAAATCTCAAACCCATCTCATACCATATGTAAATCTCCTGGAGTTAGTGATCTACGGAAACATGTCCCATAAATCAATGGCCTTGTTCCACCCTTGAATGTTTGACCTCTTCAACCCATATCAATGGTCCAACGACCCTCTCCTCGATTAGTAGTCGATATCTCCTCCTGGCCTTCGGACTTCTGAGATATCAAATATCAAACTCTCATCTCTATTGACTGGGTATCTCTTGGGGTGGAAGATTTGTTGACACATACCTCACAAATCAACGGTCGTGCTCCCGCTTCTAGACCCTTACCTCCTCAACTAGATCAACGGTCCTACGACTCCTTCCTTGATCAATGACCAATATTTCCTTCAGGTCCTTGGACCTTTCCTCCTCCATTTTCTTCTGGAGTTCTAGATTTGGCACTGTGTGTCCTTATTCACATCGATGACTCTCGTCATTTCCTCTTTATACCCTTTGGTGATTTCAAGTCTCAACAGCCACAAGTCTCTAGACTGAATCCTTTTGGAGTCCACGATCTTTCTCTATGTGCCACTTCTGGATCTAACGGTCCAAAATCTCTTCGGGTCTCTGCAGCTTCGGCTCTTCGGTGTGAAGGATTTGACTATTTCAATTCTCAAACTGAAACTCCAGTGTAACTTTCTCCAGAGCTCGCGGTCTAGTGACAAGTGTCCCCTTGTAGATCGACGACTCTCGTCTCTTTGGCTCTTCGAGCTTGGCTTATTTCAACACTTCAACCTCTGCCTCCTTCTAGATATCTTGGTCTGTTGACACATATCCCCTCTGGATCTAACGGTCCAGACTCATTTCATCCCTCTAACCCTCTGCACTTCACGAATCTCAAGTTTCAAACCCATGAGAGATTCTCTCTCCTATGCATGTGAACGTTAAGAATCGTGCACCTTCCCCTCATCATATGGCCATCAATCCTCCTCTTATACTTTAGACTTCTTCCACATTGGAATAATTAGTCCACTTTCAAAGGTCTCAGCCTTTGAAATTCTCCCACGAACCTGACTCCTTTGGGTCTTGCATATGCTATTACCGTGTGATCTCTTCTGAGCTTCTGGACCTAGAATAAGTCTATCTCTTTCACACTCTCTCTGTTATCCCTTCTGAGCTTGATCTCCTCGAATACTTTCATCTCCTATGCACACCTTGTGTTCTGTGATTTTTTCAAACTCATATCCGAAGTATTTCTTGAAAATAAATGCTTCTCGCCCTCCTGGCATTTTTCTTGCTCAATGCACACCTTGCAGAGCTTCTCCTAATAGAGTGTTCAATAACTCTGGTTCTTTCCGAACTCAATATAGATTTCCTTCTGTGCACACTTTCACTGTTTTAATGCCCACCCGACAGAGCTCTACAGAGTTCTCAGTAAATTTGGTTCTATCTGAACTCGATAAAGAGCTCTTCCTGTGCAATCCTTGCACTTCCGTTGATGAAGGTTCAATGATATCTCTCTTAAGCTTTCCCTAAGGTTATCTCACCTATGTCAATGCACTCTTTGTGGACTGTGTGTACTCCTTGAATTCGGAAACTCGAAGATGAGAAACAATTGAAACTCATGCAATACGTCACCAGTTACACATTCAAACCATGAAAATGTATAAAAACATAAAATGAACACAAATACATAAACACACGATATGCATGAAAATTTGTTTTTCTAGTATCTTTGTGTGTCTATATAGATGATTACAAAAACTGGACTGTAACAAAGTCCCAGTTCTCTGAATCTCTCTCTCAGAACTTCTAAGACCTCCTAAGGCCTCTCTATCTAGACCTCTCTATCATCCTCTACCTATATTCCTTATGAAATCTGATACAGTATCTCCTTACAAAATAGGGGCTTTCTGAGCTCTTTCTCTCTCACCTAACCTCATCTATTACATTGATTTTTTCATAAATTTTTACCTATACCTGACTATGATCTGGGCTTGCTACAAGAAACCCTTTAAGTCAATTCAACCACTACTTGTACAAAGGCATGGCCCGACATTTACAACCTTACAACATGGAAATCTGTATAGGATTATTTCAAATTTAAAAATGGGAGGATTAATGCCTCTCCCTTTCGGAATTGCATGTTTGTGTGCTAACAATTTTTCTGAGGTGGATCGATGCTCCTGCATCATACTCCCTTGCTAGGAAAAACATGATCTCTTTCTCATGATCTCCTCTGCTCTAGTGTTGAAATCCTTCTGGATCCCAAATTCTCTTTTGGAGTTGTCCTCTTTCTCCCCTCCAGCTATGATGATGTTGATTTTTCTTTTTCTTTTGTTTCTTATTTGTTTCTATGGAAGGATCTCCTCTATTCATCTCTCCTCTGCTGACCACTTTTGTTGACTTCAATTTCAACATCATCTTCCTGATATCCCCTGTCACCTCGTCTAGATGCTTCAGTGTCTAGCTCTTCTTATACAATCTTTTCTACTACACTTCTTCCTTGTCAGTGGGTATATCTACTTGATCCCCCATGTTATCTTTATCTCCCTTTGTGGCATCGAGTTGTCACTCTACTGTAGATTTCAATTCCATAGTCTCATCACCAATCTACTTCTTGGCTTCCTCTTCTAACATATTGTGACATCCCCCAAAATAAAATATTTTCGAAATTTAAATTTCTGGAAATTTATTCCATTTTTGGTAAATTCGAATTTGGAAAATTTTTGCCATTTATGGAAATTCCGAATTTCAAATTTGTTAATTGTAATAAATTATTATGATTGTTGGGCAGAGATCTAATTTTACCCAACTAACTATTTGACAATAACAATTGTTTCAAAACAAAATATTTTATATTGATTGCAGGAAAACAAATGGAACAGCCATGTGAAAAATAGTTGAACATGACTCCATGAGGGGGGAACATGTTGGAACTACCCCTGGGATGATTTTTACAAGTGGAAAATTAGTGATTTGGCCATTGGCAGCCCCTAAAAATCAGGGATTTAGGAAGCTGTGAAAATTCCCAAGGAAGGGAAAACACCTAGGCAAGTTACAAATAAGCATATGTGAGGAGGTAGGACGCTGCCAAGTATGTTGGGAAAGAGACTATTGAATCCTTTTTTTTCACTTATTGTTATGAACACTGGAAGGGTGGGAGGCAAGGGGAAAAGTGACTGAATTGAAGGACAGTGTTGTAGAGGGATTTCCAGGTTCTCCCTTATGGACTCATGGTTAGGCTAGGGGCTAAATCGGGCAAGTGATTGCGGCTGCTCGATTCTATGGATGGGAGGAAGTTGGTTGTTCCCTTTGTTTTCCCATGAGTTTAGTTCAGATATGCTACTCTAAACTCTATCTGTTTGAATTGATTTTATATTGGATGTACTGTACTTGGTATAGCTGAACGGAAATGGTCTCTAGCATCTATTTTAATGATCGCATAATTGTTGTAAGTCTTTTATGTATCTACATATTCAGTATTTCTGCCTCTGTGGGATGAATTGGTTATT
Organism: Picea engelmannii; assembly: GCA_009831015.1. Taxonomy (NCBI): domain Eukaryota; kingdom Viridiplantae; phylum Streptophyta; class Pinopsida; order Pinales; family Pinaceae; genus Picea; species Picea engelmannii. Next base: position 1,174,061 of record ML777598.1, on the reverse strand, counting down.
GTTATAGTGGAATCCTTAAAGTTGGTATGCATGCAATAACCTAAGGCTATTCGATTTCATGAACTATACAGTCCACTTAACTAGCGAATAGTTACACTTAAATTCTAGAATCATCCCCATAGTAACCCGTACTATGGATTTATAACTTGTAAGTAAATATAAAATATATGATACCCTCATAGAATTCAGCAAATAGATTGTAGGGTTTAATTATAGAAATGTTTTCCTAAAATGAAACTTTGAGAGGAATCGAATATATATATCCATGAACAAACAGATCTATTACAGGCATGTATATATTTCATTCTGTAAATTTTTATTCCTATAGCAGAATCACATATGTATTCGAACTAGGATAGAACTAAAATAATGAAGCATATGGGAATGAACATAATCGAAGAAGCAAGAATACCCTAAACTTAACAAGATATTCATGCTAGGATCATACTACCAGAAAATGAATAAATGAACTCGCTAATACATTAACAACATATGATGCATCTTACATATGCTGTGAGCAGAGAGGAACAAAGAATTTTATGGCTCTAGCATTACCATATAAGATATTTGTTAAAATTGCTTCGCATTTACAGAAAAACCTTTTTTTAAGAAATTACAGAGTAATGCAATCTATGCTGAAGATGCAACCGATCAAAAAACAAAGACATACAAATACACAGAGACTTGAAGATGCGATACCTATGAAACGATCCCCGTTGGGGTATTTTTTCCAAATAAGAATTACATTAACAAGAGACTAGTCTTACAAACATTAATATAGTCAAGAAAAGATGGCTATTATAAATGTTTAAAGATTTTTGAACACTTTCAATTACAGAAGTAATGTACTGAATGTCGAGGATAAGCTACTTCCAAATAGAAATAATATTCCACCACTTCTAAGCTTAACTTACTTAAGCGTTTTCCCAACAACAAAAAACTTAGATCTGTTTTTCACTAAATTCTAGCTTTAGAATATCAGTCATTTCCTAAGACATGCTCGACTGTATGTTACTTAGATCTAGTTAGAAAATACTTGTATTCGATGGAAACCTCTCTTAAGAGTATTGAGCTAGTGTATCATAAGGATTATGCAAAGAAAAAACAAAATGTAAGTACCCACCTTACGAGTTGATTAAACGAAGATAAATGGTAAATATTGTACGACAGAAAAAAAAAATTATGATAAATTTGAGGTTCATTACATATGGTATCAGAGCAAAAGTTACAACACTGGGCCTGAACAGGACCATTGTAGTGCTTAGTATATATTATGTTTTAAATAAAAAACTAATAAATCATTTGCTTACAAACAAACAAAAAAAATTATGTTTTGGTGATTAAGTATGGCAGCTTAGGACAATGCAGAAAACAGGATGGAAGAAAATCCACAGTAAAGACCTCCTGGAGATACAAGGCAGAACAATGACGGAAGCTCACCCACAGAAGTGTTGGAAACAATGAGGAACCTGATTGTTGAGCTAAAGATCTTTAAAGCCGACAATGAAATATTGAAGAAAGCACAGCAAGAACAGTAGGAGATAAACGAAGTCCTGCTGCACAGTATAGTGACCATGAAAAGCTCAAAAGACAATAATAACGATGAATAAGTCAACAAGAGAGCCTCCAAGAAATCAGGTCCAGAAACAAAAAAAGGAGACATTTCGTCTGAAGGAACGCCTCCAGCTAAAGATGGAACAAAAACAGAAAGAAAAAGAAAACAAGTAGACCACCTTGAAGGGGTATTTAAAAAGATTAAACCTGCTATCTTTGATGGAGAATCCAGAACAGGAGAAGAAGCAGAGGCATGGTTGTTGGACATCAAAAAGTACTTCGAAATCTATAACTATTCCAGCAACATGAAGGTCAGGATGGCCATTTACAATCTAAAAGGGAAGGCTAGTATTTGGTGGCAAGATCTGAAACTGGCCAAGGGACTAAAGGAGAAATAGTTGGAATGGTTTGAGTTTAAGAAGTATTTCAAAAAATAATATGTTTCTGAAAATTATTACGAAAGGAAGACAAAAGAATTTTACGAGTTACGACTCAGACAGATGACGATGGAGGACCTTATAAATAAATTTCTGGAACTGTTAAGGTTTGTACTGTACATCCAAGAGGATAAGATAAAAATCTAGTGATTCTTAAGTTGCTTACCACAGTCCTACCGGGACAGGATCGAGTCTGAAAACCCCAAATCCTTGAGTGAGGTATTCAGGAAAGCACGAATGTGCTATGATCAGTATAAGCAGCAGGTGGAGTTTCCCAAAGCCTGGAAGGATAAGAAACAAGATCGAATTAACCAGTGGAAAAAGGGGTACCAACCAGCTCCTCATCGGAATACAGTAAAAAGTTTCCCAAGAAAAGATTCTCACTTCAACCACCCGAACACGCTGAACAGTGGTAAACTAGTAAAATTGGGAATGAAGAAGTTTGGGGACAACCCCTGTGAGCCACTAAAGTGTTGGGAATGTGGAGAGCCTCATCTAAAGAGGAATTGTCCACGTTTGATTTCAGCAAACAGAATTGTCGTTCATAATCTGCAAGAAGCCTCGACAGTGGGAGACATGGGCAGGAGCCTACATCGGAAAAATGTAGCCATTAATGGCCGACACGCTTACCACTAGTCCTCGGTGGTAGAAATCAAAGGTAAAATCCATGACACTTGAATCTTTGTTTTAATTGACCCTGGAGAAACATTAAGTTATATTACTCCGAAGGTAGTAGAGTCAAATAAACTTAAGAGACTGAAGCATGCAAAATCATGGCTTGTGCAACTAGCGATAGGTACAAAAAGGAAAGTAATTGACTATATTTCGGATTTTGAGTTCATCTTAGATGGTCAAACTATAAGGACCAATCTGAGCATCCTACCACTAGGATCTTACGATATGATTATTGGGATGGATTGGTTGGAATGACACAAAGGAATATTAAATTGTTATACAAATATACTTATCTATAAAGATGATGCTGGCACTACCAGGACAACCCAAGGTATACCAAAACCGATATCAGTCAGACAAATTTCAGCGATGCAACTAAATAAATGTATGAGAAAGGAATGTCAAGTTTATGCCATCCAAGTGACGAATCTAGCAGAAAAAGAAGACAAGCCAAAGTTAGAAGACTTTGTTGTTCTATGTGATTTCAGAGATGTGTTTGTGGATGAGATACCAGAATTACCCCCTAGAAGGGAAATAGACTTCTCCATAGACATACTACCCAATTCAGCCCTCATATCAAAAGCGGCATACCGAATGAGTCTACCAGGACTGACAGAACTAAAAATACAATTACAGGAATTGTTGGACAAAGAGTATATCAGACCGAGTGTCTCACCTTGGGGAGTACCATCTTTCTTTGTGAAAAAGAAAGATGATACTCTAATACTATGTATTGATTATAGACAACTGAAAAAAATGACTATTAAGAATAAATACTCCTTACCAAGGATAAATGATCTGTTCGATCAAGTATGAGGGGCCAAGATATTTTCAAAATTGGATTTGTGATCCGGTTATCATCAAGTTTGGATAAAATATGAAGACATAAACAAAACAACTTTTTAGATAAGATATGGACACTACGAGTTTGTAGTCATACCTTTCAGACTCACTAACGCCCTAGCCATGTTTATGTGCCTAATGAACAGTATTTTCAGTGAGTACTTGGAAAAGTTCGTGGTAGTATTTATCGATGACATCCTGGTCTATTCAAAGACGGAGGAGGAACATGAGGAACACTTAAGAATAGTTCTACAAACTTTAAGGAAGCACAAACTCTACGCCAAGTTCGACAAGTGTGAATTCTATCAAAAAGAGATATAATATCTTGGCCATGTAATTTCAACAGAGGGCATTGTCGTAGACCCGGAAAAGACAAAATTTATTATGGAATGGTCAATACCTAAAGATGTAGTGGATATACAGTCGTTCATGGGAATCATCGGATATTACCGTAGGTTTATAGAAGGGTTTTCCAAGATAGCCTACCCTACCACATCATTACAAAAGAAAGGAACCAAGTTTAACTAGTCACAGAAGTGTCAAGACAGCTTCAACAAACTAAAGGAATTATTGACAATGACAACCATACTGAAAGTAGCAGACCCAGATAAAGATTTCACCATATGTGTTGATGCAAGTAAAGAAGGTCTAGGTGATGTCCTAACTTAGGAAGGACACATTATTCGTTATGAGTCCCATAAATTAAAAGAACACAAGAAAAATTATGTCACTCATGATGTAGAATTGGCAGCAGTAATACACGCCTTAAAGATGTGGTGACACTACATAATGGGCAGAAAAATTCTATTATTAACAGACAATAGCGAGGTGAAATATCTGTTTAACCAACCAAATCTTAAAGCAAGACAAGCAAGGTGGTTATCCTTCTTGAGATAATTCGAGTTCAAGGTCAGACATATCAAGGGCAAGGAAAATAAAGTAACAGACGCTTTAAGCAGAAGAGCCCATGGGTTATTTGAGATGAATATCAGCAGGGAAAAAAGTGATTCAGAACAAAGAATAATGACGGAAGGTATTAATGACGAAGAATATACTAAAATAATGGTAGAATTACCGAACAGTACCGCGAACTAAAATAAACCAGATTTAAGTATCGACAAGAAGGGACTACTCCGATTTAAAAATAGAATTTACATACTAGATTCAACAGAGTTAAAATTAACAGTCTTGGATGAAGTGCATAAGAAACCATATTCTAGCCACCCAGGTTACGAGAAAACGATAACAACACTTAGGAAGCTATTCTATTGGCCTAACATGAAGGGCGAAACAATAGAATACTTGGCTAGGTGCCAAGATTGTCAGCAGGTTAAGGCCAAGCACCAGCATCCAGCCGGCCTAATACAACCATTACCAGTACTAGAATGGAAATGGGAGACTATATCGCTCGACTTTATAACAGGTTTGCGTAAAACTTAGAAACAAAATGATTCTATCATGGTCATAATCAACAAACTCAGTAAGTCTGCACACTTTATTCCTATAAAGTCTACTTTTAAAGCTATAAACATTGCTGAAATATTCATGAAAGAAATTTTTAGACTGCATGGTATTCCTAAAATGGTGATTTCAGATAGAGACGTAAAATTCACATCCGCCTTTTGGAAGGAATTGTTTTCAGGACTAAATACCAATTTGAATTTCAGTACAAGTTATCATCCACAAACGGATGGGAAAACCAAAAGGACAAATCAAATCATAGAGGATATGCTCTGCATGTACGTAAGAACAAAACCGAACAAGTGGGAGGACTATATACACTTGGTAGAATTTGAATATAACAATGGGTACCAAACTTCAGAAAAATTGAGCCCTTTCGAAGTATTGTACGACAAAAAGTGTACGACTCCAATTAGCTAGGATAACTCGGCTGACAGACTCATGGTTGGACCAGAGATGCTCCAAGAAATGGAGAACATGGTAAGAAAGGTACAACAGAACTTGAAGGAAGCATAGGACAGGCAGAAGAGCTATGCGGATCAGAAAAGAAGACACTTAGAGTTTCAAGTGGGAGACCATGTGTACTTGAAGGTCAAAGCCCAAAAAATCTCATTGAAGTTAGGAAATTGTGCCAAGTTGGCACCTAGGTTTTGTGGGCCCTTCGAGATACTAGCTTGAATTAGATCCGTGGCATATCAACTTGCACTTCCAACCAATCTATGAATTCATAATGTATTTCATGTTTCTTTATTGAAAAAATAAGTTCAAGACCCTACTCATATGATTGATTGGAACTTGGTACAGGTGGAACCTGTACGTGTTCTAGACCAGAGAGAAATAGTGCTTCGAAATAGAGTCATCGCCCAGGTAAAGGTGCAATGGAAGCACTTTAGTCCTAAGGAGGCCACTTCGGAATTAGGGGGAGATTTGCGGAAATCTCATCCAATATTATTCCAAGAAAGGAACGAACACTGAGGACAGTGTTTTATTGAAGGGGGAAAGGATGTGACATACCCCAAAATAAAATATTTTGGAAATTTAAATTTCTGAAAATTGATTCCATTTTTGGTAAATTCGAATTTGGAAAATTTTTTCCATTTATGGCAATTCCGAATTTCGAATTTGTTAATTGTAATAAATTATTATGACTGTTGGGAAGAGATCTGATTAGAAACATAATATTTTATAATGGCAGATGTTTAGAAACATAATATTTTATATTGATTACAGGAAAACAAATGGAACAACCATGTTAAAAGTAGCTTACCATGACTCCATGAGTAGGGAACATGTTGGAACTACCCCTGGGCTGATTTTTACAAGTGGAAAATTAGTGATTTGGCCATTGGAAGCCCCTAAAAATCAGGGATTAAGGAAGCTGCGAAAATTCCCAAGGATGGGAAAAGACCTAGGCAAGTTACAAATAAGCATATGTGAGGAGGCAGAACGCTGCCAAGTATGCTGGGAAAGAGACTATTGATTCTTTTTTTTTCACTTGTTGTTATGAACATTGGAAGGTTGTGAGTCAAGGGGAAAATTGACTGAATTGAAGGACAATGTTGTAGATGGATTTCCAAGTTCACCCTTATGGACTCATGGTCGGGCTACGGGGTGAATCGAGCAAGTGATCGTGGTTGCTCGGTTCTACGGTTGGGAGGAATGTGGTTGTTCCCTTTGTTTTCCCGCACGTTTAGCTTAGATATGCTACTCTAAACTCTATCTGTCTGAATTCATTTTATATTGGATGTACTGTACTTGTTATAGCTGAACAAAAATGGTCTCTAGCATCTGTTTTAATGATCGCGTAATTGTTGTAAGTCTTTTCTGTATCAACATGTTCAGTATTTTTGCCTCTGTGGGATGAATTGGTTATTGTTATAGTGGAATCCTTAAATTTGGTATGCATGCAATAACCTAGATAAATGCTTTTTTATTTCATGAACTATACAGTCCACTTAACTAGCGAATAGTTACACTTAAATTCTGGAATCATCCCCTTAGTAACCCCTACTATGGATTTAGAACATGTATGTAAATATAAAAGATATGATACCCTCATAGAATTCAGTAAATAGACTGTAGGGTTTAATTATGGAAATGTTTTCCTGAAATGAAACTTTGAGAGGAATTGAATATATATATCCATGAATGAACAGATCTATTACAGGCATGTATATATTTCATTCTGTAAATTTTTATTCCTAGAACAGAATCACATATGTAATCGAACTGGGATAGAACCGAAATAGTGAAGCATATGGGAATGAACATAATCGAAGAAACAAGAATACCCCAAACTTAACAAGATATTCATGCTACTATCATACTACCGGAAAACAAATAAATGAACTCGCTAATACATTAACAACATATGATGCATCTTACATATGTTGTGCACAGAGAGGAACAAAGAATTTTATGGCTATAGCATTACCATATAGGATATATGTTAAAATTGCTTCGCATTTACAGAAAAACCTTTTTTTAAGAAATTACAGAGTAATTCAATCTATGTTGAAGATGCAACCGATCGAAAAACAAACACATACAAATACACAAAGACTTGAATATGCGAGACCTCTGAAATGATCCCCGTTGGGGTATTTTTTCCAAATAAGAATTACATTGATAAGAGACTAGTCTTACAGACATTAATATAGTCAAGAAAATATGGCTATTATAACTATTTAAAAATTTCCGAATGCTTTCAATTACATAAGTAATGTACATAACGCCGAGGATAAGCGAATTCCAAATATAAATAATATTCCACCACTTCTAAGCTTAAGTTATTTAAGCGTTTTCCCAACAGCAAAAAACTTAGATATGTTTTTTGCTAAATTCTAGCTTTAGAATATCAGTCATTTCCTACAACATGCTCGATTGTATGTATATCCTTAAATAGAACTTTAACAAAAACAAAATGAGATTAACCCTCAGATATCCGGTACAGGAAATCGGTGCATGAGTAAGGTTACTTTTAACAACAAAGAGCTACGAACAAAATAGTGACCTCCATGCCGTGATTTCATAAACAAGTGGAAGAGTCACATTTTGGAACCCAAGTACCTTTGTCATGATGAGCAAAGGCCGGTACCTGTGCTGTGAAGTGGGCATACCTGCATTCGGCCGTCATGGAAAACATTAGTTAAATACAGAGTAGAACCTTTAATTATAAACTCGAAAGGGTAGATTGATAACCATAGCTTTGTCGGATTACTTAACTTAAGGGCCGAAACATCGCACCCTCCAATTGTCATGCTTTGCTTTGTAATCAACCTGGCTGAGGGGGAATGGTCCTGGAGCTCCTAGTGGGTACCCTCGCAACAAGCAGAGTCCCACCATTAATACAAAGAAACCCTTTTTACAGAATCAAATAATTACTTTCAAAAATAGCATTGCAAATTCAAGAGATAAATCATTTGATAAAAACCCTTTACGAGCAAAATGAAGAATGTAAAGAACGGTATCATACACATAGCCAATAGAATTCCTCGTGGAGAGTAACCTAACTCAGCAAGAGATAAATTATCGGTAGGCCACTACCTTACTACAAATGATATGCATCAGTCATAGAGGAGAAACATATACGTTAAGAATCCAGATTGACCCTCTATTTTCTTGGAGCCTTCACACGACGAAGGTATAAACTCTTCTGAACTACTCTGAGTTACTCCCAAGTATAGTTGCTAAGTTATAGGGTAAACAAAAATATTGAACCGGAAATAAACCCATGGGACACAAACAGTGGACACGAAGTATGACCTTAGGTTCACAGTGGAAAGAATAGTGACTCATGGATACAACAAGAAAACCTCTTCTACAGTCATTACCAAAATAAAAGGAGAAACATGTAGACTCTGAACATGACTATCGGAAGTAAAGAGGGTCTGTAAATCCATAGTAAAGTTTACAAAAAGGAAAATCTTTCTTGGTATCAACCAAAACAAAAAACTTTGTTTTGAGCTTGAAATATGACAGTCCCCTAAAAGAACTTACCAAGTAGTCGGATATTGCTGTCGACTTCACCAAAGGTTGCTCGCAGAGGTGGTAGCATTTCCTTGTGGAAGAATGCATGATACAGAACCTTATCCTTCAGAGGCACAAGGGAAGAAATGAGACCGCCAAAACCTAAGAGGGACGAGTACCACTCTTTACAATACGGGAGGTACAATCCTTACACTATGGAAAAGATGGTGCATCAGGATTGGGATGAACAGGAGAAAGAGTCATCGAGACTGAGGTTAGTAGGACCCTAATTAATTTCAGGATAGAGCCTTAAACTCCTCTTGACAGGTACATATGCCCCCCCTTAATGAAGAAGATACGGAGTTAAACAACAGTAAAACCATGATTGTCCAGTGAAACTAATCGGCCACCAAAAATTTTGTCCTTGAAGTTATCATTTCATTACTCCAACAAGCGGAGGAGAGTTAGTTAATTTAGTTATGTAGAGAATGATGTAGATTTGATCGAGTTCAATTCGTTATGGTGGAGACGAGTTGTAAAATAACTAAAATGAAGCCATCAAAGGAAAACACTTTGAAATCCACTCCTAAACCATCATTAATATCCTTAAACCCTTTCCTATCACGTACTACATTCAGGACTTGAAGTCTGATGTTGACACAGTTCGGTAAGTGTACAAGCATTTAACTCCTGGGGACATAAATTTATGTGCAAAATCCAATAGCCCGATTCTATTAAAACAAGGGAACTGAAATTCAAATCCTAGTGTATATGTAGATATGGATATTGTATTGAAGTCTTTATAATAAAGTATGAGTTAGAGAATACTTGTATTCGATGGAAACCTCTCTTAAGAGTATTTATCTAGTGTTTCATAAGGATTATGCAAAGCAAAAACAAAATGTAAGTACCCACCTTATGAGTTGATTAAACGAAGATAAATGGTAAATATTGTACCACAAATTTTTTTTTTATGATAAATTTGAGGTTCATTACACATATCTCCAATTTCCTCCAACTATTCCTATGGCTTCTATGCTCCACCATCTGTTTCCAACTTGACTTCTTGGATTTGCAAGATTTGCACCATTACCCATCACTCTAGGGATTCCAGTTCTTCATACAGGTCAGCAAAATCCAAGTTGTCTGCTTCCTCTTCTTCTATAGGCTTCAGTGTTGCAGTCGTATCTGTTTCATCTTCTGGGCTAAAATTTTCGAGCCATTCTTCTGAATGCTTATCTTCTCCTACTAGGAAAAATCCCAGTGTCTTCTCCTTCCCTTCCTCTTTGATAGTTTCTTTTAGTTGTCTTTCTTCTTCTATTTCACTTTCATCATGTGCATTGTCCTTCACTTGGCTTCCTGTAGGAATACATTTATCCCTCCAATCATCAGAATGCTTCTCTGATTCGCCTCCTTTATGATTGAAGAATTTAACTTCTCATTGTATTCATTCACGTTGTCCACAAATCCACATGAATATCCATATATCAACACTCATTACTGACATGAACTTGATTCTGATCTCCTGAGACTTTCAAACAGTCTCATCTCTTTCTCCCTACCCACCTGGCAATTTGGGAGTTTTCTACTGCCCACCTGGCAGTCTATGAGATCAATCGATCCCATATAACTTCCCACTTGGAAATATGAAATTTTGGCACTACTCTCCTGGTAGTATATGAGACCTCCACTTGGCCTCTTTCCATTGCCCACCTGGCAGCTTGAAATTCCATTTTTGCCCACCTGGCAGTTTACAGGATCTTCATCTGATATCTTCTCCTCCTCATTGCTGAGATTTCTCCCAGTTTTTGGTTCACAGATGTGAATTTGTTACTCCTCTGTGTCACTGAGTTTTTCAGTATGCCTCAACCAACTTCTCGTTAGCCTTCATGGTCCTCTGGCCAACATTTCCTTTACTGGCCATTTCAATCTCTTCTTCATGGGTCATTCATACACCTAATGTGCTTTCGCATCCTTCTGCATTTTAAATGCAAGCTTCTCCATTCTTTCTCTTACCTAATTGAGCTCTAGATCCATCTCTGGATTGAATTTCTTCTTGTGACCATGTCTTCGACCACACTCATGGCCTTTAGTAGCCATTTCCACCTTCTCCCTGCCCTCCTGGAAATTTTATGGATCACTCTTCATCTGCGAGAATCTCCATATCCTCTAACAACTTACCCGCCTGTTTAAAATTTTGTTGTTGCGTCCATGCAACAACCTTCTCACAGATGGTCAATACTTTGCTTCCTTCACCTGTCGTCTACAGTAAAACTCCTGCTTGTGATACCACCATATGTTATCAGGTCATCTCCTTTGTCTATTGTCTATAAGCAAGGCTCGATACTTTGATTACCTCCTTTGCCTACATAAATCAATTATGTGCTCTAATACCACCTGATGGTATTAGAGTATCTCTTGTCACCATCTCTCCCTTTTCCTGCTACCTGCAAGAAAAATTTCATCTACTAGTACTACTCGATGTATTCAAACCATATCCTTTATCTCCTTCTCTTGAAGTCTACAGAAGAACTTGCACTAATACCACATGATGCAACGTCCCTCCCCTTAGGGGTTCTGTGACCTCCCGGTATATGGATCGTTCCATGTATCGAGTCGGATTGAATCTGTGGGATCCTGAATTAACCCATAAATTATACACATATACTCCCTTTTCTTCAGTTGGCGCAGGTCCTATGATACCCACACCTTTTGTTTGCACATTCTAGTGCTTCTCAATTTTCGGGCGCTAGCTCCTCTTCACTATCCCCTTCTCCCATGTGACTCTAGGCTGTGGCCTTGTGCTAATACACAATTGTGGGAGTGGGCAATAGTGGTTTTAGAGAAACCCTCCTTTTGCCCAACAATACTCCTCCAGCCTACACATGTCCTCCATACGAAACCACAATTCAAATTGTAGCCCGCCTTCGATTCCTTAACCTCCTCACAACTTATATCCCCACAATGAGGTGAGATCATCGATCTCATGATATTGATGATAACGTCCAAATCAAAGCTTCAAATATGTGCCCCTTCCCTCTACGGATAAGATCTGATCCTCCTAGATCAACGGTTGTGATCTCTTTCGCAATTCCAGACTTCGAGTGTTTGAAATCTCAAACCCAGCTCCTCATGTATGTCAATATCCCATATTTAATGATCTATAGACACATGTCCCATAAATCAATGACCCTTTTCCACCCTCGAATGTTTGACCTTTTCAACCTAGATCAATGGTCCAACAACCCTTTGTTGGACAACTGAGAGGGGGGGGGGTGAATTAGTTGTTACCAAGCTTAAACAATTATGCTTCTTTTAAAATCTTTACAAGGAACTCAATGATGATCACAATAATGCAGGGAAATAAACAATGGCACATTCAACATCAGTCGCATATATGAGAAACACAGAGACAGATATTTCCCAAGGAATCCCATACAGGGTAAAAACCTCTTCTTCTTTATATGATAAGTATTATTTACATTCTTTACATTATCATACATATGAGCACCAACTCATTGTGAGGCTACAACCTCTATTTTGCAAGCTGCAACTTGCTGAGAGTACCAACTCTTTGTTNCCCTGGTTTCTCTAGCACCAACTAGAAGGAAGCACCAACTCCCTGATTTCTCTAGCACCAACTAGAAGGAAGCACCAACTCCCTATGTTCAAGCACCCACTTGAACCTCTGAGGACACCAGTCCTCCCTAGCACCTCCCAACCACCCTGGATTATGAATATGAAATATTGAAACCTATTTCTGTGATATAGTGTTCAATAACAGCTTACCAGTCTCATCACTGTTCTGCAAGATTTTTCTACTCAGACTTCCTCACTGTCTTCCAGCGTGCATCTGCAGTCCATTCTATTCTTTTTCTTTTTATGCTCAGAGGGCCATGTCCATTCGCTGCACAGTTCTTCTTTTGTTCTATTCAGTTGCTGCACTTTGATCCTTCTTCATGCATGAATCACCTTCAACAACAACATCCACAGCAACTCCAACAGCAACAACAACCCAATATCTTCTCTGTACCGTGTATTTATAGCTTCTGTGCACCTTGTGCATGAAATATTCGCCATTCCTCTACATGCTCATACCGTTCCAATTTCCTCCAAATCTCAAGTGCTCTGCCTGATCATCGTCTCAACTCTTCAGCTTCTCTGGTGGTTCCCACCACGCATCCAGCATCACTAGGTGTTTTGTTGAGATTCCTCAGCCTCTCTGGCAGTTGAGACTCTTCGTCTTCTCTAGCACAGTCGAGCTTATCCTTTATTTTTTTAGTTACAGACTTCAATGCTCATCCACCTATCAATCCCTCTAAGAATCATCTTCCTTCACTGGATGAAGCTTGGAGACTCTTCATCTCATCTGGTGATCACACAGAGGTCTCTTCAAATTCTCCGGCAGAGACCATCAATGGTTTCTAGTAGTTACACTGTGAGGAGCAATATTAGACCTCCGATTATGCTCAAATTCACTTGCACCATTGGATTGGCTCCATGTGATCTTGCATTCATTTCATCATTTCGTCATTCGACAATTCGACATTTGGGTGACCAAGTGTCTTGAAACTCCCAGTCGCGATCCCTGAAAAGGAGCTTGGTTTCTCTATCTCTTTCCTCCATCTCTCATCGATGTTACCAAGGCCTGTGACCACAGCCTTTATTCAACAATTGCATTTGGTAATTTTGTGTTTCAGCACTTCAACACTCCTATGGTTATGTTTCTTGCCTCTCCAAGTCACGATTCATGAAACTCTGATATGGATCTTAGATCAACGGTTCAAAATCTTGGTGTATTGACAGTCCAAATCGCATTGTGAGTTCACATCTCGCGATTCCTATGATGGAGGGTCTTGTCACTCCAAGTCACGATAGGTGAAGCTCCGAGATGGAGCTTAGATTGATGGTTCACGTTCTTGGTGATCCGACGGTTCTGATCTTTTCGCGATCTCGCATCTCTCTATTCCTTAGATGGAGGTTATCATCACTTCAAGTCATGATAGGCGAGACTCCGAGATGGAGCTGGATCAATGGTCTAGAACAAACCTCGATCTGACGACTAAGATAGTATTCACGATTTCGCATATCACGAATTCAAGAGGTTAGGGAACCCCGTTCCTTTGACTTTCTAGTCAGTGACATGAAAATCTTTTGCCATGTGTCCTATGATTCGACGGTCCAGATCTGATATTGATTCAATGGCTTAGATCATATCGTGATTTAGGCATTCTTGTTGCAAAGTGTTTTGACACTCCAACTTCCAGTATACGAAACCCCAATAGCCAAAACTCTGAAATGGAGTTGGACCACCGCTTCGATCTTGCACTTTAAAGAATGTTCAGGTTCTTCCTGATCCAACGATGGTCAGACCCTGCGCTTGAATCTAATGCCAAATATCTGTCCTCCATCTTTGTGCTCCTCCTGTTTAGATTCAGATCTGACGGTCATCGGGAATTTTGAATGTGATCCAATGATCAATGTCGCTTCTCTGCCCAAGCTTACGCATCCTCCTTACTTAGAAAAATTTCTAAGTGTCAAAGGCCTCAACCTTTGATCCACCTGAGATCCTGAGTATGCTATCTCTCTTGAGATTTGGCAATGAGTTAACCTCGTCCCTGGTGCACACCTACGCACTGCATGTGACTCTGCACTAATCCTCCTTAGGTTACGTTGTTCCTTTTTTGTCATCGATGCACACATTGTTCTTGCCATCAATGACAAGTACATACTGTTTGTAAAACATGCCAACAATCTTCCCCTTTGGCATTGATGGCAACAAAGGCACCCCTGTTCTTTTCTCCCCCTTTGACATCAATGTCAAAGGAAACGCGCTCCCCCTAAGCTGTTGCATTAATTTTAGGAGGTATCAGATATGCAACCAATACAGGACTCCCCCTAATAGGATGGGCTCTCTTAGATGTGAGACAAGATGACACCTAGCTTCTGTCTGAGATATTCAAATGGTGTCTTGGCTAGGGGTTTAGTAAAGATGTATGCAATTTGTTCTGTAGTGGGAATGTAATGGACCTGAATAATCTGATTCGTGACCTGCTCTCTTAGAAAATGATATTTTATGGGAATATGCTTGGTCTTGGAGTGGAAGATAGGATTTTTAGACACACTAATGGCACTAGTTTTATCACAATGAATTGGGATCGGTGTAGTTTACTTTACCTCCAAGTCTGCAAATGTTTGAATCATCCATAATACCTGAGTGCAACAGGTAGAAGAAGCAATGTACTTTGTCTCTGTGGTTGATAAAGAAATGGAACCTTGCTTTTTACTAAGCCAGGCTACTAAGGAGTCACCCAGGAAGAATTCTCCTCCACTGGTGCTTTTTCTCTCATCAACATAGTTTTCCCAATCTGCATCTGAATAAGCATTCAGCTGAAGATTTTGATTTCTGGGATACCACAAACCATAAGTCATTGTTTCTTTCAAATACCTGAATATCCTTTTGACAACTTGCAAATGAATCTGTTTAGGTGTAGCCTGATATCTTCCTACCATTCCTACAGCATGCATTATGTCTGGGCGAGATGTTGTGATGTACAACAGGCTGCCTATCATTGATCGATATGACCATTGATCAACATCAGGTGAATCATCATCCTTGCTTAATTTGCATCTAGTTACCATAGGTGTGCCCATAGGTTTAGAATCTTCCATTTGAAACCTTTTCAACATTTCTCTTATATATTTTTCTTGAGAAATGAACATCCCTTCGGATCTCTGAGTAATTTGCAGACCAAGAAAAAATGACAGTTCTCCTATCATAGACATTTCAAATTCAGACTCCATGGCAGAAGCAAACCATTGTACCAATGAATCCTTATTACATACAAAGATGATGTCATCTACATAGACCAATACGATGAGCAAATCATTATCCTCTGTTTTAATATACAGATTGTTGTCATTTGTTCCTCTCTTGAACCCTTTGTCTTTGAGATACATATCCAGTCTGTGATACCAGGCTCGAGGGGCTTGTTTTAAACCATATAAAGTTTTCTTTAGCTTGCATACTAAGTCAGGGTTATCAGATAGTTTGAAACCCTCTAGTTGTTCCATATAGTCTTCTTCACTTAAATCTCCATTTAGAAAGGCTGACTTGACATCCATTTGGTAGACTTTAAACCTTTTATGACAAGCATAGGAAAGAAACATTCTGATAGCTTCTAATCTTGCTACGGGCACAAATGTTTCACCAAAATCCAGTCCTTCTATCTGAGCATAGCCTTTACAGACTAAC
>ML777598.1:1118659-1153959 GCA_009831015.1 Picea engelmannii | reverse complement strand
TTTTTCTCTAGCACCCACTAGAAGGAAGCACCAACTCCCTGGTTTCTCTAGCACCAACTAGAAGGAAGCACCAACTCCCTGATTTCTCTAGCACCAACTAGAAGGAAGCACCAACTCCCTGTGTTCAAGCACCCACTTGAACCCTTGAGGACACCAGTCCTCCCTAGCACCTCCCAACCACCTTGGATTATGAATATGAAATACTGAAACCTATTTTAGTGATATAGTGTTCAATAACAGCTTACCAGTCTCATCATTGTTCTGAAAGATTTTGCTGCTCAGACTTCCTCACTGTCTTCTAGCATGTATCCATAGTCCATTATGTTCTTCTCCTTTTTATGCTCAGTGCGTCATGTCCATTCGCTGCACAGTTCTTCTTCTGTTATATTCAGTTGTTTCACTTTGATCCTTCTTCATGCATGAATCACCTTCAACAACAACATCCACAACAACTCTAGCAGCAACAACAACCCAATATCTTCTCTGTACCATGTATTTATAACTTCTATGCACCTTGTGCATGCAATATTCGTAATTCCTCTGCATGCTCATACCGTGCCAATTTCCTCCACATCTCAAGTACTCTGCCTGATCATCATCACAACTCTTCAGCTTCTCTGGTGGATCCCACCACGCGTCTAGCATCACTGGGTGTTCTACTAAGATTCCTCAGCCTCTCTAGTAGTTGAGACTCTTTGTCTTCTCTGGCACAGTCAAGCTTATCCTTTATTTTTTCAGTTACAGACTTTAATGCTCATCCACCTGTCAATCCCTCTAAGAATCGTCTTCCTTCACTGGACAAGGTTGGAGACTCTTCATCTCCTCTAGCGATCACATAGAGGTCTCTTCAAATTCTTTGGCAGAGACCATCAATGGTTTCTATAAGTTACACTGCGAGGAGAAATATTAGCCCTCCGATTATGCTCAAATTCACTTGCACCATTGGATTGGCTCCATGCGATCTTGCATTCATTTCGACATTTCGACATTCGACAATTCAACATTCGGGTGACCAAGTGTCTCGACACTCCCAGTCGTGATCCCCAAAAAGGAGCTTGGTTTCTCTAGTTCTTTCCTCCATCTCTCACCGATGTGACCAAGGGCTATGACCACAACCTTTATTCAACAACTGCATTTGGTAATTTCATGTTTCAGCACTTCGGCACTCCTGTGGTTATGTTTCTTGCCTCTCCATGTCACGATTCGCGAAACTTTGATATGGAGCTTAGATCAATGGTTCAGAATCTTGGTGTATTGATGGTCCATATCTCATCATGATTTTGCATCTCATGATTCCTGTGATGGAGGCTCTTGTCACTCCAAATTGCGATAAGCGAAGCTCTGAGATGGAGCTCAGATCGATGGCTCACATTCTTGTTGATCCGACAGTCCTGATATTTTCGCGATCTTGCATCTCATTGTTCCTTACTTGGAGGTTCTCGTCACTCCAAGTTGCGATAGGCGAGACTCCGAGATGGAGCTAGATCAACGGTCCAGAACAAACCTCGATCTGACAGCTAAGATAGTTTTTTGCGATTTTGCATATCGCGAATTTGAGAGGTTAGGGAACCCCGTTCCTTTGAATTTCCAGTCAGCGACATGATGATCTTTCTCCACATGTCCTATGATTCGACGGTCCAGATCTGATATTGATTCAACGACTCATATCATATCATGATTTTGACATTCTCGTTGCAAAGTGTTTCGACGCTCCAACTTCCAGTATCTGAAACCCCAATAGCCAAAAATCCAAAATGGAGTTGGACCACCACTTTGATCTTGCACTTTAAAGAACGTCCAATTTCTTCTTGATCCAACGATGGCCGGACCCTGTGCTCGAATCTAACGCTAGAGACCTGTCCTCCATCTTTGCGCTCCTCCTGTCTAGATTCAGATCTGACGGTCATCTGGAATTTTGAATGTGATCCAACGATCAATGTTGCTTCTCTACCCGAGCTTACACATCCTCCTTACTTAGAAAAATTTCTAAGTGTCAAAGGCCTCAACCTTTGATCCACCTGAGATTCTGAGTACGCTATATTTCTTGATCTTTGGCAATGAGTTAACCTCGTCCCTGATGCACACCTATGCACTATGTCCGACTCTGCGCTAATCCTCCTTAGCTTACATTGTTCTTGTTTTTCCATCGATGCACACACTGTTCTTTCCATCAATGACAAGCACACACTGTCTGTATAACATGCCAACACCCTCTCCTCAATTAGCGGTCAAGATCTCCTTCGGATCTCTAGACTTCTGATATCTCAAATCTCAAAATCTCATCTCTGCTGACTAGGTATCTCCCGGAGTGGAAGATATGCTGACACATACCTCCTAGATCAATGGTCGTGCTCCCTCTTTGGGACCTTGACCTCCTCAACCAGATCAACGGTCCTATGACTCCTTCCTTGATCAACGACAAAGATTTCCTTTGGGTCCTTAAAACTTTTCTCCTTCTCTTTCTTCCAAAGTTCTAGATCCGGTTTCATGCATCCTTCTTTGCATTGACAACTCACATCATTTCCTCTTTCCATCCTTTGGTGATTTCAAGTTAAACAACCCCAAGTCTCCAGAGTGAATCCTTCCAGAGTCCATAATCTTTCACCACGCGCCCCTTTGAGATTTGACTGTCCAGAATCTCTTCGAGTCTCTAGTGCTTCGGCTCTTTAGTTCCTCGGTGTTTCAACTCTTTGGCATGAAGACTTCGGCTATTTCAATTCTCAAACTGAAACTCCAGTGTAACTTTCCATGGATCTCATGATCTGGTGACAAGTGTCCCCTCGTAGATCAACGACTCTCGGTTCTTAGACTCTTTGGGATTCAACTGTTTCAACACTTCAACCTCCACCTCCTTCTAGATATCCTAGCCCATTGACACGTATCCCCTCTAGATCTAACAGTCCAGCCTCATTCAACCCTCCGTCTCTCCATTCTTAGGGAATCTCAAGTTTCAAACCCTTGAGAGATTCTCTCTCTTGTGAATGCGAGCGTTAATACTCATGGCCCTTCCCTTGATCATAGGATTGTTGATCCTCCTCCTGAACTTTAGACTTCTCCCACCTCGGAATACTTATTCCATGTTCAAAGGTCTCGACCTTTGAACTTCTCCCACTAACCCGACTCCTTTGGGTCTCGCTTACACTATTGCAACATTATCTCTTCTGAGCTTTCGAACCTAGAATAAGTCTATCTCTTTCACACTCTCTCTGTTATCCCTTTTGCGATTGGTCTCCTTGAATACTTCGATCTCCCACGCACACCTTACATTCTGGGATTTCATCAAACTCAGATCCAAAGTATTTCTTGAAAATAAATGCTTCTCGCCCTCCTATCATTCTCCTTGCTCGATGCACACATTTAAGAGCTTCTCCTAACAGAGTGTTCAGTAACTCTGGTTCTTCGCGAACTCAAAACAGAGTTCCTTCTGTGCACACTTGCACCAGATCAACGCCCACCTCGTAGAGCTCTACAAAGTTCTCAGTAACTCTGGTTCTCTCTGAACTCGATAAATATTTCTTCCTATGCACTACTTGCACTTTCGTTGATGAAGGTTCAACAATATCTCTCTTGAGCTTTCCTTGAGGTTATCTCACCTCTGTCAACGCATACTTTGTGAACTGTGTGTCCTCCTTGCATTCAAAAACTCAAAGATGAGAAACAATTGAAACTCATGCAATAGTTCACTATTTACGCATTCAAACCATGAAAATGTATAAAAACATAAAATGAACACAAATACATAAACACACGATATGCAGGAAAAAATGATTTTCTATTATCTCTGTGTGTCTATAAAGATGATTACAAAAAATGGACTGTAACAAAGTCCCAGTTCTCTCAAGCTCTCTCTCACAACTTCTAAGACATCCTAAGGCCTCTCTATCCATACCTCTCTATCATCCTATGCCTATCTGCCTTATGAAATCTGATACAATATCTCCTTACAAAAGAGGGGCTCTGCGAGATTGTCCTCTCTCACTTAACCTCATCTATTACATTGAAGTTTTCATAAATGTTTACCGAGAACTGACCATGATCTAGGCCTGCTACAAGAAACCCTTTAAGGAAATTCAACCACTATTTGTACAAAGTCATGGCCCGACATTTACAACCTTACAACATGAAAATCCATATAGGATTATTTCAAATTTAAAAATGGGAGGATTAATGCCTCTCCCTTTATGCGTTGTTTGTTTGCGTCCTAGCATGCTAGTGATTTTGCTAAGGTGGAGAGTTTCTCCTACATCACTCCTCCTGTAATTCAATTATGTTAATGTATTTTACCATCTCCTTGTACACTTTTTTATTTTTTGTATTTTACCATGCTCCTGAATAACAAAGGAGCATGAATATGTTTTTTATTTTCTATAAAATAAAAAATCATATTTGAGTATTTTGTATTAATACCAATTATCAATGTGCTTTATTTGTTAAGCATCATGATGTTATGTTTTGTAAGAGAACTGGTGTGGTTGGTTAACTTAGGTACACTAGGGCGTTATGTTTTGTAAGAGAACCAATGTGATCGGTTTACTTAGGCGCACCAATATTAAAAACGATTCCCACCAACCTCTACTAAACATCTTTGATATAAGCATATATGGGATAAACATTTTAGGGGGGGTCCATAAAATCCTCCACTATAAGGTGTTCTCTTTGTAGTGAAGGGATGCTTAGCCTCTCCATTCTAGGTGAAGGATTTATTCTTGGGTAGGGTGGTGAGAGGAGTGGAAATTTTACCATATCTTAGGACAAACTTATGGTAGTAATGTATACAACCAAGAAATACATGTAAACTTTTGAGGGTCTTTGGATGAGTCCAATCTTTCATTGCCTTACTATTTTTAGAATCAACACACACACCCTCCCCACTAATCATATGTACAAGAGAACAAATAGAATGGTTGAGGAATTATTGTTGATTATGAATTATTTGTAAGACCTAATCCACATGTGCCACTCAAGTTTTTCTATAAACTAAGATGTCATCAAATAAGACTAACAAACAATGTTGTAGAAAGTGCATAAAGATGTGGTTAATGAGGCTTTGAAAGGAGGAATATGGATTGCAAAGACTAAAGGGCACCACCAAATACTTATAATGACTATTATGAGTGTAGAAAATAGCTTTCCTAGGAAATGGCTATAAATACCTTTTGTTCCTTACATTTATGCTATGGATAATATTTTTCATCACAATTGTAAAAAATACCCTTGAGTTGATGTTCCACAATTTCTACCCATGTCAACTTTTGGACCTTCAGGGTTGGGGCAAGTTTTTGAGGAACCACCATATTTAGGAAATGACATGAAGGAAATATGGGTTGTTTTGATTGATTGTAGCATATAAATTGGGCATGATGAGCAAGCTTATTAGATTCCAACCAAGTAGAATGGTGGTTCATGTCTACGTGGACTCTAATTTCCTAACCACTGATAAAGAATTTCCTAAAAAAATCATCAATAAAAAAATTTGTTCTAACAACCAATTTCTCAAAAACATAAATATAGTCTTCCATTATGAAAATTTAGATCAATTTGGTAAGTTGGTCCAAAAATTTGGTATATTTTATGAATCAAGTAAACAATATTTTTACAAAGTGCCTCCATGAAGTGAGCCTTGGATACACTTTCTTATGTCATTTGCTTCGTTGGATAGGAAGTTTTGGGATGTAATTTTGGTAAAAATCCTAAGTATAGAAGAAGTGCACAAGAGAAGAAGGAGGATTAGGGAGTGTGTAGTTGATCTGCGTCTAGGAGGACAAGGAGTAGTGAAGTCACATCTAGAAGTAAAGCACGCAGTAAACAAAGAATAAAGTAGGAGACAAAAGCAAGCAAAGAGGAAGGATGACAACTAAACATGCTAAATATGGAAGGATGGGGAAAAGAAAGAAAGAACAAGCAGTCAAAGTGGAAAACCAAAATGTAGATGGAAAATCAAGAGAAATCAGTCAAACAACTATTTAACTAGAGTTGTCATACAATGTAATAGGTTTTTCGGAGGAATGAGGTAGGGTTTTAAGCCCTAGATTATATGTATAAATATGCAATGGGTTGGGATAATAGGGGTTCCTCCATCTGATTATTCTCGAGCAGTATTGTGGAGTTTGTTCCAAGATGCCAAGAGTTCTTTCCTATAAAAAGATTGATATGATAGTCTTTAAAAGAGAGGACTACATGTTTGAATGCAAGAGATGATGCAGAGAGAGAGGATTGCACTGCAGAGAGACTAGGATAGGAGGGAATAAAGATAATCATGATATATCATTATAAGTGCAGTGTGCAAGTCAGAAGCAATTGAAGAATGCATAATAAAGAATCTAACCATTGTGGACATAGCCCAAAGTTGGGTGAACCACATTAAATATTGTGTTACATGTATGGAATGTTCATGGATTCATTTTTATGATTATTAGATTATAGATGTGTTATGCATAATCATTGTGTAATAATAATGAATGTTATAGTAACTAGTTATGTGGTAAACTAGAATCAATTGATGGTATGAATCTAAATCACTAAGCAGTTAATAGAGAAAAAGGATAGAACTATGTGCACAAAACTAATAAGGAAGAATGAAAAGAATGGTCACTTCCTATTTCCTCACTACTGCAGAAACCTAGTACTTGCAGTCCCAATAGATACCTCGGGAGAGACTTAAATTGCGCAAGAAGGTGATGCCGAAAGGGATAGTTTTTGGCGGGTTTTGTTGGTAAAATGTAACTCAAACCTAGGGTCTTACAAAGAGGTCCTAAAATGGTTCTCTTGTCGGGACCCAGAATTTGTGATTAAGGGAATGTTTTGGAGGCTGAACAAGAAAGAGATCTCAGAATGGTTGGAAAGGAAGGAACATGAGTTTTCTCAATAAGAGAACATAAATACTCGGATGAGTGACAATCAATGGATGCAAAGGCATGTGTATACAAAACTGCATGAAATTTTCTTTTGCAAGTTTCCAATTATTATGACTGACTGGCTAGAAAGATTAGTGGAGAATATTGGAAGGTACAAAACTACAATGTTGAGGAATTGTACTACTAAGTTGGTAAGATAACTAAATTATGTAAGTAACCCAACTACTTGTGCAGTTGATTTCTGGCCGGATAGCATACTTGGAGGATATATTACATAATTTGTAATAGATTATACCCAATCATACAATGTTGCGTAAAGGGACTTTTCAAGGGTCCGAGTGGAAGGTTCATGAAATCATTGAGTATGTGGATAACGATGATATTTTGTGATAAGTGTGTTATGACATTGAAATCTGATTTCTAAAGGGCTTCGCGCACATAGGGAACCGAGGGATGACAAGAGGATAGTATGAAAACAAGAGAGAATAAAGGAGTTAATGAAAAATGGAGGAAAGGATTGAGGATGTAAGAAGAGGGTATACCAGAGAAAGAATACGATTTTGGAGTATTGGATGGAGGAAGGAGGTACAAGAGGTTAAATATTGGGGTTGATAAAGGATATTTTTGCAGTGATCCAAAGGGGAGAGAACCTTGTGAGATAGTCCTAATAGTGAAGATACCATATATAGGAGGAGAAGAAGAGGAGTTCTAGTCCAGTCCAGTAATAGAAGAACCATTAATTCCTATTGAGAATGAGTCATGTTTCGAATCCATGAACCCATGTTCATCACCACAATAAGAGATAATAGTTGAAGCTTTATCAAAAGTTCTTATAGTTACCTAGGGAGGAAAGAGTAGTAGTAGTTAAAGTAGTGGGAGCAATTCGCAGAGTTAGAGTCATAGTCAGAGTCAACCAACATCACCAAGATGAGGTACTACACAAAGGAACATGGCAAGGGTAGATAATACTCTTAGGCTTCTTGAGTTATAGGAGTGGGGTCAAAGGAGCCAAAACAAGATCTGTTTATCTGTGAAACAATTTGGGCCACTATGAATGTAGAAGATGAGGCTGTGAAGATTGTGAAATTGGAAACAACATTTAGAGGCTGTGCATTATTTTGGTACATGAAGATGCAAAGTATCACACCTATAGGATAGGAAAGGACATTAGGATAGATAAGACAAGTGCTCTTGAAGGAGTTCAAGAGGACAAAGTCGGAGTCAGAGTACATTACAGAACTAAACGAGATTAAATAGGTGCAAATAGAGTTGGTATGGGATTTTGAATAGAGGTTTAAGGATGTGATGGGTAGACTTAATTTCCATATCCTCGATCACAACATCAAGAATGGTTTATTGCAAGGATTCTGCCAAACATTAGCAGGCAATTGATACAACAAAAGGTTGCGTCGCAGCCCGAGGAACTGGAAGTTGTAATGAAATTGGAATAATCTCCTATGGGAGACAATGGAGGAATGGCACAAGCTCATATGTAGTTGGATTCATTGACAATTCAACTAGAAAAAATTACAAAAGGGAATGAGAAACAAGAACAAGTCTGGTGTACCAAGTGCAGGACTGAAGACCATCACAAGGACAAATGCCCATAATTCGCACAGTATTTGGAAACTATAGTGTCGAATCCATTACCAAGAGGAGGGTATTGTGAGATATGTAAGAGATGAGGCCATCATCCCACTGAGTGTCCATTATTATAGAAGTATTAGATTACACCAAGGAACTTGTTTTGTAATTTTTGCAAGTCTGTGGGACATGAAGAGAATGATTGTTGCACGACCGAATTGATGAGGGAGAACACATCAGATATGTATAGGATTCAGGAGGAGAATGTTGTAGTAGAAGAGGGTGGTATGCAATACAATAATCAAAGGGGTTTTAATATAAATAAAAAATGAAACTTTTGTATAGGTCGAGTAAGAGGAAGTTTTGGTAGAGGAGGAAGAAGGCCTATAATATGTTATAATTGTAATCAACTAGGACAATTGGCATGAGGATGCCCAAATCCGTATACAACATGAACATACTGCAATGAACTAGATCATGAGACAGAATATTGTCCTCGACTAGTTGTGAAATGTCAGGCCAGGGTTAACTAGAACCAGAATCAAAATCAAAATGTCCATAAGATATCAGTTGAAAAATCCAATGAAGGACAAAGAATAACATTTATTACATGTGAAGGAGATAGAATAGGATTGATATGATGATTGAAGGAAAGAAATTGAATCAATGGGTAAGGAAATCAATGGGGCCCTTTCTAACCTTTGATCCTCAACAAGAAAGGGATACATATCAAAGAGAAAGAAAATAAGTAGTTGGATAGGATTGGGGAGCATCAAGATCATATATGCCTCATGTAGAAGATCACATTATGACATAGAAACCAAGTGGAAAGGTAAGCACACTAAAACAACTCTTGAGCAGTTGTGTGGAGCTAATGAAATATGAAACTATGATGAGTACATTATATGACATGATTGATCAATGTACACAAGGAAGGGAAACTCCTATCACACAAAATATGGTAAATCAGGTACTGCATAGGAAGAGAACCAACGAAGAATTTATATTTAGTGCACATAATATTATCTTGGAATTAGGGTACGATGTGAATGTTTTACCTAAGAATATGATCCAAGAGGATCTAGGAACTCTAAAAAAGGTCAAGGAGGATCTGAAACGCTCATAGGGATCCAAAAAGGGTCAAAATTTCTCAAAATTCAACCATATCAAAAGTTCAAGAAAATGGCATCATTGTGAATAGTTCATCATCATCTTTCCAAAGGTGAAAATGAGACATCAAACGAAGCTCGTATGCAAAATTTATGGCTAGTCAAAGTTTGGTCAAAGTACATGAAAATAAGGACGTAAGACGTGCCACCACTACAAGGGTGACACGTGGCACCTAGTTGGTAGTTGATTGGGAAGGATTGTGATGAAATGTTATCAAATGGCATGTTGACACGTGGTGCATAGGTGGATGAATTGCATGTTGAAAAGTGGCATATGTTATCAATTGACACATGGCAGTGATCAACCAATGAGAGGTCACCACATTGAAACCTTTCATTGGCTAATATTGGATGGAATTTATTAAAATTATGGTCGATCCGAAGGGAATCAAACCTGGATCTCTTGCATAATAGCACAATGCCTTACCAATGCACTATCACATGAGCCTTACTATTCATACAACACATTATTTATTTAAAGTGGGACATTTTTTAAGTTCAGTGGGAAAAATGTCAAGGGCTTAGCCCCCGACCCATGATTCTATCACATGCAAGAGGACCAAGCCCCTAGATTTGCATGCAGGGTCTATGACCATACCATATTTAGCAATGAATATATATTATTGTTATATTGTTATAAAAATATAACAGTCACTTCAACAAAAGACATGCACACTAATATTTTCCACTGGACTTTATATAAGTGGGTTTTGTTATTTGTTGTATCAAAATCCCATAATAAAAGGACTTGGTTGGGATTGGATCCCCCAACCTTCCCTATATAAAGGAGCACTACATGCCATTGTAAAACACTCATTTGGTGCTAAACGAATATGAACTAAGTATTTTATAATGCATATTATGTAGTGTTTTGGGCTATATAAGGTGTTTATAGTCACCATATTATTTTTTCAAATCGGTCCTAATGGTGATAATCTTATTTCTCTTGTAAGCTAGAAGGATATAAATTTACTTTTTTTTAATTAAGAATTTGTAACAACAATATTTTGTGCTAATAACTCGATGTTGAGTTTTTTTTTTTTATATTGGTGTGAATTTCAAGACAACAAAAGATTGTGTACATTGTTTTGCATGCCAAGGGTTGTTTGGGGCACTATGGGGAAACATAGTTGATTTTATACTCATTCTTCTCAGTTTTTCAACAGGATCACAAGAGTGATGTCCTTTTATACATTAGAGAAGCATATTTTAAGGGAATCTTCGACTCTTGTATTGTAATCCATCTTATTATACTTTCATCTATTGTTGAGCATTTATAGAGAGGTATTACTGGTTGGAAGTGGACCCAAAGACAATTATTGTGTTATGTGGTTATTATTTACTACTTTAATTTTATTTTCTATATGCTCATGTACTATTATGCAAGTTATGATATTTATTTTATTTGTTTGGTAAAGTATGATAATACACTTCCATGCTATAAGCATTGCCAATAAAATAATATTGGAATAAGAAAGTGTTGTCATACTTAATACTATTTGAGGATCAAGTGATATTAGAGACACTCGGTTTAGATCAGGTGGTATATGATTTCTAATCCATTTTCAGATCAAACGACATGAGAGATGATGGGAAATCCTAAGCTAATATGGTCTCTTGTTCAACTAAGGCTTGTGAATCAACACAAAATAGTCTCGATTGGTCGTTTGATATGAGTACATGTGAACATGGATGGGGTGTGAAGTATGGAAGACTTTGAAGTAATTGAGATCATGGACAATGATCAACCATATCCAACACTGATGGGACTAGAATGATATTTTTATAAATAGGAAATCACTAACTTGAAGATGAGGGAGATGATATTTTAGGTTAGAGATTCGAAAGTTACTGCACCCTTGGACCCATTAGAAGGAAAGAGATACATAGATCTAGTCAGAGGAAATGACATTGACAACTTATATAACATGAGTGCATAGATGGAAGATTATGTCAAACCGACTGTGGATTGTGCACTGAGTTGCATAAGTATTATTTTTTGTGCAGTAGACTCAGAATAAGGTCTAGAGAATTGGCAACAGAGTATGCATGAAGTTTCAACTAGACGATGTGCATGTTTAACCTGATATTTGTGTTGGATTGGAACAGAGCTATGTGATCCACCTAGGTACAATGGATTAACTGATATAAGTTTGTTTATAAAGGAATTTGAGTTGCAGGTACCTCAACAATAAAGGTTGTTAGCACAAGATGTTGTCCTAAAAGTGACTCCAGTGAGATGGTGGGATGCACATAGAGAGGGGATAAAACACTGGTCACAATGTAGTAGGCTCATGCAAATAAGGTTTGGTACTACGGAAGAGAATATTACGTAGAGGTATATAGGAGAGAGTGATCCAGCATGTCATGTTGAGAAGTGAAGTGCTTTATGGAGTTCAATACTGGAAGCATAATGGATGCACAGATTTATACACACACTGGACACAATTCTGAACAACTGGTATTTGGAATTGGAAATGCACAGGGAGACAACATTATGGGAAGAGTTGGTCCAGAGGTTCAAAGTCACATTTTCATTTGAACATGAATATTCATCAATATATGTAATGATAAACAATATTCGAACTAATATCTTCTCAGAAGAAGGGTTGATGGAGGTGGTATCAATGTGGAGTACACATAGAGACAATATAAATGTCCATGAGTTATTTGAATGCTACAATGTGGATAAGGAAGAGGATGATGAGGAATATTTAAGTTTTAAACCTGTGAAGTAAATCAATGCATATAGATTCTTAAGAAAAACATAAATTAATCAATAGCTCATACACATAGTACACAGAGATTTATACCGGAAACCCTTAACCAGGAGAAAACCTTTAAAATCTTAATTTTATTAATTTCACCATTCACGGTAAAATATATACAATGTTTTTAGGTATTTCTTAGACACCAAAACCCTAATCCCTTAATTGGGGATTAATTTAGAAAACTACTAAAAATAGAAAAATTCGCTAAAATAGAAAAAACCTCCCCAAAAAAAATTTGGGGGCTGCCTTGAACGTTGCACCTAACTAATTAGCGGGGGGGAATACCTGGCCCCCAATGGGACCCCCCTAGGAAGTGCTCGATGCACACAACACAAAGAGTGAAGGAAGTTGGGATCATTAGATGCAGTTGTTGAATCTGACGCGCCCACACACACACATGAAAAGAATATAACACATACCCAACATTCTCCCACTTGTTGTTTTCTTTGCATCTAGGGGTCCATCGGATTATATAGTCAACAATATAGGGCATTAATGCCCATTGTTACTCTACATCAGGAGAACTTTTCTGTGCTCACAGACTTTGTCAATGAATCTGCAACATTCTTTAAAGTGTCCACCTTTTCCAGAAACACCTTCTTTTCTTCAACCATGTCTCTCACAAAGTGATATTGAACATCAATATGATTTTTCTTCGAATGATAAGTTGGGTTCTTTTCTAGGAAGATTGCACTCTGACTATCACAATCTAATCTCATTGCTTGTTGTACCAACCCAATACCTGAGCACAATCTCTGTAACCATATTGCTTCCTTGCTTGCATGAGTGGTTGTCATGTATTCAGCTTCTGTAGTTGAGAGTGCCACTACAACCTATCTTTTTCTCATCCAACTTATTTCTCCTCCAAATAGGTTAAACACATACCCACTTGTATATCTTCTGTGATCCATATCTCCAGCCCAGTCTGCATCAACAAAGTCATGTATGTCCACCACTATGTCCAATCTTGGTCTTCCTTGGTAGCACAGTCCATAACTAGTAGTTCCACAAAGATACCTGAAGACCCTCTTTACTGTTGTCCAATGCTCCTTCCCTGGTTTTGACATATACCTACTCAAAACTCCCATTGCATGTGTAATGTCCAGTCTAGTATAGACCATTGCATACATCACACTGCCAACTGCACTGACATATGGAACATGGGACATGTCCTCTTATTCTTCTTGTGTCTCGAGACACTGATTTGCAGATAACTTTACACCTATAGGAATAGGAACCTTGACTGGTTTACTTCCATGCATATTAAACCTCTGCAATATCGTCTCAACATATTTTCTCTGATTCAACCAGAGTTTCATGTTTTCACAATCTCTTTTAATCTCCACTCCCATAATGAAGTTAGCAACACTGACATCCTTCATGTCAAATTTGGAGGATAGCTGTGATTTCACCTCCTTGATAACATCCATGTTATGTCCTACCAACAACATGTCATCAACATACAACACTACATAAATGAAGTGATTACCAACCTGCTTGGAATATACAAAGTGATCATCCCTGCTTCTCACAAATACCAATCCAAGGATGTATGTGTAAATATTTTGGTACCACATCCTAGGTGATTGCTTTAGACCATATAGTGACTTCTTTATCTTACATACGAACTCTTTCTTTCCCTTCACTACAAAGACTTATGGCTGCTTCATGTAGATTTCTTCTTCCATATTCCCATGTAGGAATGATGTCTTCATGTCCATCTATTCCACTTCAATATTAAAAGAAACAACAATATATAAAAGAAATATAATATATGTTAACTTGGAAATAGGAGAAAAAATCTCCCAAAGTTAATTCCCTCTACCTGGGAATAACCTTTTGCTACTAACCAAGATTTGTATTTCTCCAACTTTTCTTATGCATTAAACCTCTTCTTAAACAACCATTTTCTACCAACATATTTTATTCTAGTTGGAAACTCAACTATATCACATGCCTCATTCTTGTCCAAGGCATCCATTTCTTCAACCATGGTTGTAATGCCCCCAACCATCAACCCCATTATCGATAAATGCTACTACGCAGAAGCATTCTCATACTTATATATATAACATGCATTAAATCAAATTAACTCATTCAACTAAACAATGCAGAGTAATCACATGATTACTGCTAACATATAGAAATAATGGAATTAATAGTAATTCATAATTGCAATGGAATACATGATAATATTGCAAGCATCACACAAATGAATTTTAATTGAAATTAAACACATGCATATACTTATCTTTGAAACTATAGTAACTCCACCAACTACATGTAGACCTTCCACAAACCTCCCAGCCTTAGACCACACTACTCATCACGCTTGGTAGTGGGTCACCCCCGAGATGGGACTAAGATCCACCCAAGGCAAGGGAATTGTAGACTAGGTTGAGGTTACAGGAAAAATGCACAGAGAAACCAAAAGGATTCTCTCCAAGAGCCTTCTTATGCACACTACTCATGAACTCTCATTCCCCACATGTATGTTCCACCTGGGAGTATACACCTTCACAAGAATAGTCCATCGGTGCTTCACCTCCCTCTATTGATCTCGACAACAGGCTTGATAAGGAATTCTCAAAGCTCTGTAGATGGTGATCGACTCTCTCTAGGAGAAAACCACTTCCCAACAGACTCTCTCACCTGAAGAGAGCTTCTCATAGGCCTGAAAACCTATCTCTTCTACCATGGACATGACAACCTGGTTCTTCAACCATTTTTCAACTCAATTCCCACAAGTTCAGGATAACAACAACAACAACATCTTTCAGTTAACTGATAGGTGACAACAACAATAGGAAAAATTGGGTGTGGACATCCAAAAAATATGACAACAAGCCACTAAGACACAACATGATTCAAGTATCACCAGTTTTAGGATGTGTGATAAGAAATCTATGCAAAGTTCTAACACAGACTCAATGGTTCAGACAGAGGTGTATCGACTTCTCAAGAAAACATCATAGGCTTTAAGTTTCAGAGTTGTGTGCATGAATATTGCAAAGGTCCAATACAGAGGCCACGAGATTCATGGAAATACATCGGTTGACTTCCCGATTCTCTTTTTCAGGGTGTGTGACAAGAAAATTAAGCATAGGTTGATGACGGAGGCCAAACACAGAGACCAGAAGGAATTCACGATTTCAAATAGCTAACGACAGAATGGAGGACAAACACCATCACGGCTCAATTCTTGGGTTAAATTGCATGTGCCTGGGCCGACACATGTTTCCCATGAAGCTTCATGCCCTCCATCAAGTATGTTTTCCCTTTTGCACATGTTGGATTTACATGCGCTGCCTCTCTCAAGACTTAGGATAAAAACATGTTTGTCACACATCTTTTGAATAATGATAAAATATTATTCTCAAGGACTTAAGCCCTTAAGCTTAGTCCCTCTTTCCAACCTTTCAGCCCCTTTTCCGTTACCCACCCTATAGAATCTTATTCCCCCATCACTCTTTCTTCGTGTTCATTCTACACACAGTGGCGTTTGATCTTTATTAATGTTCTTCATAATTACATTACAAAAACAGGCTCCTCGCCTTTATCACTTAGTCTCTCTGACCTAATAAACACATAATCCCACCAACTTATCAATACTTGGCTCACCAGCCTACAAAACATGATTTACAATTCATAAACATGAGTTACAATTCATAAACATGATTACAACAGGGATCATCCCTAGGGATATTACAATCCCCTCCCCTTATTTTTTCACTGACCTCAATGCAAATTTTACACAACATCAACAAGATTTTCAAAATATTAAAAAATATGTGGATATTATGCCTGCATAGCATCTTCATGTTCCCAAGTCACTTCCTCAAGACTACACTAGGTCCACTGGACCTTTACAATCCCTATGGCTCGATTTCGGAGTTGTTTTCTTTTCCAGTCCAATATGCGTACATGATGCACTTGGAGGACACATTCTTGCTCCACCAGAATCACATTCCAATTGATTACATGATTAGCATCAGGTATATGTTTCTTAAGCAATGAAATATGAAATACATTTTGTACAGTCATGGATGAAAGTAATGCAAGATTATATGCAATTGGCCCAATCCTTTCTAAGATTTAAAATGGCCCACAAAATCTGGATACCAACTTGGCACAGTTTCCCAGCTTCACAAAACTTCTATTGGATTTCACTTTCAGGAAAACATGGTCTCCTACATTAAACTCTCTGTGGGTTTTGTTTTTTGCAGCATAATTCTTCTGCCTATCGTGGGAAGCCTTCAAATTCTGCTTAATTTTTATCATCTATTCTTCCATTTCCTTGAGTAGCTCTGGCCCAACTACTGCCCTATAATCTCGATTATCCCATCTTACTGGAGTATTGCACTTTCTACCATAAATTTATTCAAATGGGCTCAACTTCAATGATGCTTGATACCCATTATTGTAGGTGAAGTCTACCAAGTGTAGGTAGTCTTCCCATTTCGATGGTTTGTCCATCACATACATCCTTAGCATGTCTTTTATTACTCTGTTCACCCTCTCACTCTGCCCATCAGACTCAGGATGATAGGTTGTGATGAAGTTTAGATTTGTTCCAAATCCTCTAAATAACCCTTTCCAGAAATTTGAGGTAAATTTTGGGTCTCTGTCAGACACAATTGTCTTGGGAATTTCGTGCAATCGTGCCACTTCCTTCATAAAGTTGTAGGAAACAGTTGTTGCCTTGTGAGTAGTCTTTAGTGGAATAAAATGGGAAACTTTTTTAAGATTTTTCACTACCACCATGATTGAATCATGCTACTTGCCGGTTTTGGGAAATCCTATGATGAAATCCATTGTCACTACTTCCCACTTCCACTCATAAATGGGTAAAGGCTACAACAACCCTGTTGGGTTCCTGTGCTCAACTTTAAACTTCTGACACTCCATACATCTAGCGATGTCTAGCGATGTATTCAACAATATCTTTCTTCAACCCTGGCCAAACGTAATGGCTCTTGATTGCTACCACAGTTTTATGATATCCAAGGTGCCCAACATAAGGCACATTATGCATTTCATTCAAAATCATAAGTTTTAAGCCCTAGACATTAGGTACATAAATTATTTTCTTGTACAGAAGTGTTCCATCGGTTTCCAATTTATTAATCTCCACTTTCTATGGCATCTTACCTTGATGTAGTTTTGCTACCAAATCCATTTACTGCAAATCTGCACCTGCCACTTCCAAAATTCTTATTTTAATATCAGTTCGGTACATGATAATGGTTGTAGCATGTAATTCATGTACTCTCCTATTGAGTGCATCAACCATTTTATTCTCCTTCCCTTTGATATGCTTGATATCAAAATCATACTCACAAAGAAACTCCAGCCACCTACTCTGCATAGCATTCAAGGTTGGTTGATCAGACAAATATTTCAGACCGTTGTGGTTTATTCTAAGTTCGAACCTCCTTCCCATGAGGTAATGCCTCCATTTATTTAGAGCATGAACGATGGTTTCCAAATCTAAATCATGATTTGCATAGTTCTGTTCGTGCTCTTTCAATTTTATGGATTCATAACAAATTACGAATCCATTCTGACTGAGGACTCCTCCCAGTCCTTCTTTGCATGCATCTGTACACACCACAAAATATTCATTTGGGTTTTCAATCCTCAGGATTGGAGCACTGGTTAACAGTTGCTTCAATTGCTAGAATCTTTTCTCACATTCATATGTCCACTGAAACTTCTTCTCCTTCGTTTGCAAGTAAGTGATAGGGTGAGCTATCCTCGAGAACCCTGTGATAAACCTTATGTAATAACTAGCTAGACCCATAAAGGATCTGACTTCCTCCACATTCTTTGGTGTTATCCATTCTTTGATGGCCTCAATCTTCTCAGGATCTACAATTATCCCATCCTTCAAAATAATATTCCCTAAGTAATGGATCCCTTTTTGATAAAATGAGCACTTGCTCAACTTGGCATATAGTTGGTGTTGTCTTAGAACCTGCAACACCATCCTCAAATGTTTCTCATGTTCTTCCTTCGACTTGGAATATACCAGAATGCCATCCAGGAATACTATGACAAACTTGTCTAGAGAGTCCCTGAATACACCATTCATTAAACACATAAAAACAACTGGTGCGTTTGACAACCCAAACAACACCACTCTGAACTCATAATGACCATACCTTGTTCTAAAGGCGTTCTTTTTTATGTCTTCATCCTTTATCCTTACATGGTGATATCCCAACCTGGCGTCTATCTTCGAAAATATCTTCGCATCCTTCAACTGATCGAAGAGGTCATCAATCCTCGATAGAGGATATTTGTTCTTTATAGTCACTTTGTTTAATAGTCTAAAATCGATACACAATCTCAGTGTCCCATATTTCTTCTTCACGAATAGGACCAAGGCTCCCCAAGGTGACAGAATTTGGTGTACATACCCCTTCTTCAGAATCTCTTCAACTGGAAATTGTAGTTCTTTCATCTCTGATGTACTGATTCTGTAAGGATCTTTTGACACTGGAGTTGCTCCAGGCATCAAGTTTACAGATAAGTCAATATCTCTCTTCGGGTGTAATCCAGGTACCTCCTAGAATACATCTTCAAACTCTTTTAGTACCACATGATCTTCAATATTTGAAACCATATCCTTATATTCTTCCTCCACATGGGCTACAAATAATTGACAGCCTTTGTTGTAGCACTTCTTCAGCTACATTATTGAGATTTCTCTAACAACAACAGCTCTACCAATTCCTTCGATTGTTTTCCAATTTTCTTCCTCATCCATGCAAGTGAATTCCTTGTTACGACAGTCCAAGATGGCATGGTGTTGGTCCAACAAGTCCATCCCAATTAGACAGTCATAAGAACCTAAAGGCAGAATGTCCAATTCATCCTTCATTCTTAGTCCATTCATGTCCACTGGACAGGACTTAAATAACTCAATGACTTTCCTCTTGGTTCCTATAGCCAACTAAACTAACCAAGACTTTTCAGGTTCTCTTTTCGACAATTGCAAACTTTCCACCACTCTAGGATCTATATAACTATGGCTAGCCCCTGAATCAATTAAAATAGTGAAGGGATGGTTACTGATCATAACTTCCACTTCAATCATGTGCGACTGATATTCAACTTTCTTGTTGTCCAGGGCTGGGTAGATCCTTGGCATTCTATTGCCCATGTATTCCACTATTTCATCTTATTGAACATTATGGACAAATCTCACTTTGCCATTTTTGTGGGACAATCTATATACTTGTGGTTCCCTTGACATCCACAACAATGAATGGGTGTCTTCCTTGGCCTTTGTTCCCCTACGTCAGCCATTCTCAGCCCTCTAAATGATGGCTGTCCTTGAGGACTATTTCTGAAAAAGGGTGTCTTAGTTCCCTTCTTCCTCTGATCTATCTGGAATTTCTTCTTGTCTTCCCAAGCCTTTTGGAAGGTAAGCTTCTCTCTTTTCTACTCATATAAGCATTTCACCCTCCTTATTGTTTCTTCCATAGTATTAAGGTCATCATACTAAATCTTGTCACCAATGGAAGGTGCCAATGAACTTAGATACCTTTGAATCTTGAAAGTCTCATCTTTGATGAACGAAACATACTTCAACAATTCCAAAAATCTTCATTTGTATTCATCAATGGTCATGCTTACCAGCTTGAGTTCAAAAAAATCTTTCATATTTCTGTCATAGTATATTTTAGTCAAGTATTTCTTCTTGACATACCTCTTGAATTATTTCCAAGTGGTATCTTTCTCTCTAACTTGATTCACCTGCACAAGTTGATCCCACCACATGGATGTTTTTCCTTTCAATTCATACATTGCAATTCTTCCTTCATCATGAGAGGAATAATTCTGCAGTTGGAAATATTTCCTCATTCCAAGCAACCATGTTTCGACATATTCCCCCTTCTTATGTTCTCCATCAAATGTAGGAGGCTTAATCTTGTTCATTTCTCCCTTCAGTTCATCCACTCCATATCTCTTGTGCTTTCTGGTAGGAGATGGGCTTGAATTTCTGTGTGCCTCCTTATTGGAGTGTTTCGGGTAGTGACGACGATGTCTGCTAACACTTCTTGATCTTCTTTTCTTTTCACAGATCCTACAACTCTCTGTTTTTCTTGAGTCACTCTCCTTATCCAATTTATTTTCGATCCTTTCCAAGATCTTCATCAACTTTAAGTTGGATTCTCCCTGTTGTTCCTTATCTTTCATGAGATTTTTTTTATCTGCTCGGTGAATTTGGGCATCTTTCTGCAATCGTTCAATTATTTCCATCATATTCCCTTCCATATCTAACTCTTCTCCATGTCCATTGGATTTTGATCCTTCAACTCCCAGATGTACATCGATTCCTTTTGCTTCATCCTCGTAACTGGAAGTATTTCATGCCTCTTCCATTTATTTTGCACTCAGTGAAAATTCTTATTAGGTTCTAGCACTTGTTAAACTTATGAAAACACAATATGCAGACAACTGAAATTTTTCAGGCCATCATTTCTTAACAAGTCCCACAACATTCATAAACAAATCCGATTCAAGAAAACGTTCAGTTTTCATTTTTTGTGATTCTTGTTCAATCAAGAATCCCCGCATATTTCTTCTTTCAGATCTCTTCTTTGCTAAGTTCTTTGGCATTAACCCCTTTCTCTTAGTTCCCCAACCCATGCGACCATGGGTCGTGACCAAGTGCTAGATCAATAAGAACATACTCAGGCCTTTGGCCACGAAAATTTTCAAAGTGCAATACGACAATCACTTAGAGTTCTGATTTACCAAACTCGTGCAGTAGGGTGGATCAACGATCTATGTCTACCCAACATCCAATGACTAACACTCGCTATGGAACCTCATGCATCTGAGTTCCAAGACTTCAAAATATTTCACATCTGCGCACCCCGAACCATTAATCTTCGAACAC
Source organism: Picea engelmannii (assembly GCA_009831015.1). Taxonomy (NCBI): domain Eukaryota; kingdom Viridiplantae; phylum Streptophyta; class Pinopsida; order Pinales; family Pinaceae; genus Picea; species Picea engelmannii. The sequence continues at coordinate 1,132,667 of ML777598.1, read as the reverse complement.
TCCCACGTCTCCTTAGGTGATGTTATTACGTTACATCACTTAATGTTTTCCCAATTATTGGAGAATGCAACGGTGGTTTGGAGTAACCCACCTTTCATCCCATAATTCTCATGATGCTGACACATAACCCCTTAGTGAAACTGTGGTTTGTACTGCGGGAGCACCTTGGAGAATTAGATTTCATGCAACTTCAGTCTGCGCAATGCCTTCAAGCCATTGATATTTATGTATCATGATCAACGCCACTATGGGTTCTACGACCTTTAACTATGTTATCTAACCTCGGCCCCACTAACCCTACCCACACAGAATGCCACATGGTGGCATACTAGCGACTGATATGTGGTCCATTCAGATGGGTGACACTCATCATGTTCCAAATGCCATTTCAATATTCCACGAGTTCTAAACCCACTGACACGTGGCACACATCTCATGTGTCCACATCACCTCGAGGTGACGTCATCCTAACTCACCACTTTGGTTCTTTGGGCTTTGATATTTTCAACTCCTCCACGCTCGCTTTTGCCTGGAGCGCTTGCTCCTAGAGTTCATGATCTACTGACACATATCCTTCGAAATCGGACGGTTGCAATCTACTTCAAGACTTCTAGAATTTGTGCCTTAGTGCAATCCACTTCTCCTGATTACTGAACTTCGAAAGGATTCCAGGATAACCTTCCTACACCTTCTTCAGATCTAACAGTCGTAAATGAATCTCTTTTTTCTTAAACAAATCCTATGGCTCCAACACCCCAATTGTTGATTTCTCTCTCTATGTGGTCAAATACCATGCTGACTAGGGTTTTAATGTACTGCTACTCCTCATGAGCTTTGTAACACGATGAGGTAACCCCTTGGCATTCAGAAACATTCTAAGGTTTGAAATTGGTTCCATCTGAACACCATTTCCACTCGAAATCTTGGGTCCAAAGACCACTTATCCAGCCCATCTAGGGTCAATGTTGAAACCTTGGCTCTGATACCATATTGCAATGTATTTGGCCATCAACCCCACTATCGAGCAATGCTGCTACGCGGAAAAATTCTCATACTTATATATATATATATATATATATATATATATATATATATATATATATATATATATATATATATATATAACATGCATTAAATCAAATTAACACATTTAATTAAAGAATATAGAGTAATCATAGGATTACTTCTAACATACAGAAATAATGGAATTATCAGTAATTCATAATTGCAACAGAATACATGATAATATTGCAAGCATCACAAACATGCATTTTAATTGAAATTAAACACATGCATATACTTATCTTTGAAATTGTAGTAACTCCACCAACTATGTGTAGAACTTCCACAATCCTCCCATCCTTACACCACGTTTCTCATCACGCTCAGCAGTGGGTCAGCCCCGAGCTGGGACTAAGCTCCACCCAAGGCAAGAGAATCCTAGACTACGCTGAGGTTACAGGAAAACTGCACAGAGCAATCGAAAGGATTGTCTCCAGGAGCCTTCTTACACCCACTATTCACGAACTCTCATTCCGCACATGCTTGTTCCACCTGGGAATATACACCTTCACAAGAACAGTCCATCGATGCTTCACCTCCTTCTCTAGGTCTCGACAATAGGTCGGATCAGGAATTCTCATAGCTCCATAGATGGTGTTGGACTCTCTCTCGGAGAAAATCACTTCCCAACAGACTCTCTCACATGGAGAGAGATGCTCACGGGCCTGACAACCTGCCTCTTCTACCATGGGCCTGAAAACCTGGTTCTTCAACCAATTTTCAACTCAATTCCTCCAAGTTTAGGATAACAACAACAACATCATCTTTCGGTTAACTCACGGGTGACAACAACAACAAGAAAAATTGGGTGTCGACATCCAAAAAATATGACAACAGGCCACTAAGACACAACACAGTTCAGGTAACACCAGTTTTAGGATGTGTAAAAATAAATCCATGCATAGGTCTAGCACAGACTCAATGGTTTAGATAGAGGTGTATCGACTTCTCAAGAAAATATCACAACCTTCCAGTTTCATAGTTGTGTGCATGAATATTGCAAAGGTCCAATACAGAGGCCACGGGATTCACAAAAATACATTGGTCAACTTCACGGTTCTTGTTTTCAAGGTGTGTGACAAGAAAATTAAGCAAATATCGATGATGGAGGCCAAACACAGAGACCAGATGAAATTCATGGTTTCAGACAGTCGATGGAAGAACGTAGTACGAACTCCATCATGACTCACTTATTGGGTTAAATTGCATGTGCCTGGGCTGACACATGTTGCCCATGAAGTTGTATGCGCTCCATCAAGTATGAGTCCCCTTTTTCACATGTTGGAGCTGTATGTGTTGCCTCTCCCATGACTTAGGATAAAAACATGTTTGTCACACAACTTTGGAATAATAATAAAATATTATTCTCAAGGACTTAAGGCCCTAAGCTTAGTCCCTCTTTCCAACCTTTCAACCCCTTTTACCTTACCCACCCTGTGGAAGCTTAATCCCCCATCACTCTTTCTTCATGGTCAGTCTACATGCAGCGATGTTTGATCTTTATTAATGTTCTGCATAATTACATATACAAAAATAGGCTCATGACCTTTGTCACTTAGGCTCTCCGACCTCATAAACACATAATCCCACCAACTTATCAATACTTGGCTCACTAGCCTAAAAAACATGATTTACAATTCATAAACATGATTACAACAGGGCTCCTCCTTGGTGATATTACATTGGAATTCTTCCATATTTTACTATCCTCTAAATTCACTGCTTCCCTGGAAGTTTTGGGATCATCATCAGTAATAGATAAAGAAAAATAGGAATGGAAATCAAGTGGACTATACCTTTATGGTTGCCTTGTTTCTGTCACTGATCTCCTCAATACTGGGGTATGAGGTTCTTCTTCTTCTTCTGCTTCATCTTCTTCAGATGATTCAGATTTTGCATCATTCAACTCAAGCTCTGTTTTCTCAGGTTCATCTTGCATTGCTAGGAATTCCTGTTTGGACACATATTTTACCTCTCTAAAAAAAACATCCCGACTGTAAAACATCTTCCTAGTTTCTGGGTTCCAAAGCTTATAACCTTTCACACCATCTTTATAACCCATAAAGATACACTTTTCATCTTTATTATCCAACTTACTTCTGTTTTCCTTTGGAACATGTACATAAGAATCACAACCAAATACTCTGAGATGTTCAAGAGAGGGTGTCTTACCAGTCCATACCTTGTGTGGATTTTTATCATCCGATGTTGATGAGGGTGATCGATTGACTAGGTAACATGTTGTACCCACTACCTTTGCCCATAATTCTTGTCTTAACTCGGCACCACTGAGCATGCTCCTTGCTTTTTCCATCAGTGTCCTATTTATCTTTTCTACAACTCCATTCTGTTGAGGTGTGTATGGAGTAGACTTTTTCCTTGATATACCAAACTTCTTATAGAATTCTTCGAATTCATTTTTGCAGAATTCCCCATCATTATCTGCTCTCAATACCTTTATTTTCTTCTCTGTTTTATTTTCTAACAGAGCCTTAAACTCTTTAGATTTATCAAATACCTCATATTTATTTCTAACAAAATAAATCCATGTGTTCCTTGAGAAATAATCTATGAATGAAACATAATACACAGATTTACCTAGTGATGGAACAAGCACAGGTCCAAACACATCACTGTGTATCAACTCTAAGATCTCCTTTTCTCTTGTAGAACCAGATGGGAATATTAATCGATTATGTTTACCATATATGAAATGTTCATAGAATTCAAAATCCAGAGTGAAATTAGACATACCTTCAACCATACTTTTACCGTGTAGTGTTCGAAGGCCCTTTTCTCCAATATGTCCCAGTCTTTGATGCCATAGCATGGTCTTATTTCCAGGGACAATATTGGTATTTTATTATTTATTTCTTTTCTCAGGGAAAACATAAATGTTACACACATTAGTATAAGTTCTTCCCAACAACTTGTACATAGTTCCACACCAAACTCCCTCCATCAACACCAATGCTCCTCATACAGTATACCATCTTGCAAGTTCCCTTTCCCAATACAGTATCCACCGTTGCATCATCCAACTTGCTTACAGATATTAGGATCCTAGATAGTTTTGGAATGTGCATAATGCCAGGGAGATTTCCAATCCTTCCATCATTTAGCAGCAACTTAACCCTTCCACGTCCCATGATTTTGGTTGTCAAGTCATCTCCTAGGAATACATCACCACCATCATATTTTTCATATTCACTGAACCACTCACTGTGAGGAGTCTTATGGTATGACACACCTAAGTCGATCAACCATACATCATGGTCTGTATGTGTACCTGTAGATGTCAGGTAAACATCACCTCCTTCTTCAGGGGAGATTTTCGCCTCTATGGAAGAGGTACTATCAGATCCCTTTGGTTTATCAACCTTCTTAGACTTGTAATCTTTCTTATAATGACCTATTTTACCACACTTCCAAAAATTCCTCAAATATTTTCTTGGAGACTTAGATCTACCTGTAGATTTAGATCTCCCCCCCGAGGACTTACCAGGATTCTTGTCTTGGGTATGACCTCTTACAAATAAAGCATTTGTGCTATGACCATCCATGATTTTCCACCTCTTCTCTTCAGATAACAAGGTTGAAACTACATCCTCATACTTCAATGTAGATTGAGTGGTATTACCAATTTCTACAACCAGATTATCCAAAGAGTCTGGAAAAGAACATAACAAATTAATACACTTATATTCTTTTGCAATCATAATATTCACAGAGACAAGTTGACTTACCAGAGTATTAAAGGAATTTATATTTTCCATCACAGAATCTCCATCTTCCATCCTGAGATGATGAAACATCTTTCGAAGAAACAACTTTTTTACCAGGGACTTTGATTGATACAAATTCCCTAAATTATCCCATAGTTCCTTCACTGTAGATTCTCCCGAGACATTCAAAAACCTTGCATCTTCCAAGCAGAGTCGAATAGTACTCGCTCTTTTTTCCAACTTCTCCCAATATTCCTTCAACATACCAATAAGTGGTGTACTAGTAGTTTGTGTACTAGTAGGCTGTGTAATCTTCGTCTATGTGCTAGTAGGTTGCGTACCAGTAGGCTATGTACTAGGATCCACAACGATCCATTGTTCTTTGTCTACAAGAATTTCCTCCATATTATGCTTCCATAGCTCAAAGTTTTTACCATTGAACTTCTCTATCTCGATTCTAGAAGAGATCTCCATTACTCTTTCTACACTCGAATAACCACTGCAAAAGCTCCCACTAAACCCAGGTTTATCACAGACCCAAGCTAAACTTGATCTATCAAGACTGAGCCAAACCCTCAGCAACAAAGGTGTCCCTTTGAAGTAAAGAAATGCATATATATTCTTAAACAAAACAAAAATTAATCAATGGCTCATACACATACTACACAGAGATTTATACCGGAAATCCGTAACTAGGAGAAAAGCTTTGAACCCTTCATTGTATTAATTTCACCATTCACTATACAATATATACAATTTTTTTAGGTATTCTGTAGATACCAAAACCATAATCCCTTAATTTGGGATTAATTTAGAAAACCGCTAAAAATAATAAAATCTGCTAAAATAGAAAAAAATGCCCAAAAAAAAATTTGGGGCGTTGCCCCGAACGCTGCACATAACTAAGGGGGGACATACCTGGGACCCCCCTAGGAAGCACATAGTAAACATGACACAGAGAGCGAAGGAATTTGGGATCATCAGACGCAGATGTTGAATCTTACGCGCCCACACACACACATGCAAAGAATATAACACATACCCAACAGAAGATACAAGGAATGTATAGGTACTTGAAATAGAAGGAGAATGAGTAGTAGAAGGGCCAGATCTTGATTCTACCGCATACACACAACTTATAAAGACATGGAATGTAAACATTGAGATGATAGAGAATCCTGAGTTTGCATAGATAAGAGATTATTGGAGTGATGAGATAGTAGAGAAGATTGCATACTTACTGTGAGAATATCAAGACATATTCCCGACGACATTTTTAGAGATGAAGGGGATAGTTGGGGACTTAGGTGATATGAATATTCTGTTGAAACCAAGAGATAATCTAGTATGATAGAGACATTACAGGTTAAATCCAAAGTATAAAGAGAAGGTGAAAGATGAACTAGATCAGATGTTGGGCCCAAGAATTATTGAACCAATGGAAGAATCTGAGTGGATCAGTCCAATGGTAGTGCAAGACAAGAAGTCAGGAGGAATCAATATCTGCATGGATCTGAGGAAGCTGAATGAGTTGTGTTTACATGACCCATTTCTAACACCATTCACAGATGAGGTACTGGAGAACGTAGGAGGATAATAAACTTACTCTTTCATAGATGGATTCTAAGGGTACCATCAGATAAAAATTGTGCAAGAGGATCAACACAAGACCACTTTTATAATAGAGTGGGGGAGTTACCAGTATAAAATTATGCCCTTTGGACTGAAGAATGCCCAGTCAATTTTTTTTAGAGTAGTAGTTGTAGCATTCAAGGAATTTATTCATAAGTTCCTTGAAGTATACTAAGATGATTGGAATGTATTTAGTTTACTGAAGGATCACATAGAAGTACTCGGGATGATGTTGGATAGGTGCAGACAGTGTCATATTTTTTTGTACCTGAAGACGTGTATTTTTTTCACATCATTTGGAATTTTGTTGGGACATGTAGTATGTAAGAACGAAATACTAGTAGATCTATGCAAGGTTGCAGTAATTCTGGAGCTAGAACCACCTACATAAGTCAGAAAACTGAGGAAAACCTTGGGTAATACAGAATGTTACAGGAAATTTATTAAGGTTTATGTGCAAATCACAACACTGATGGAAAATTTGTTGAAGAAGGAAGCAAAGTTTCAATGGAATGAATATTGTCAGAAGGAGTTAGACACCTTAAAACAAAAACTAGTAACTGTGTTGATTTTGATCTTTCCATATTGGAACTGAGAGTTACATCTACATGTAGATGCATTTTCCATAATCTTGGGTGTAGTATTATCTCAATGAGGGGAGGGATACATAGATCACCCATTTGAATTTGCAAGTAGGAAGTTTTCCATAGTAGAAAATAACTATACTACCATAGAATGAGAAGGATTGGAAATGTCCTATTCACTACAAAATTTCAAACATTATTTATTAGGGTCTCACTTTAAGATGTATAAAAACCATTTTGCATTAAAATACTTAGTGAATAAACTAGTGTTGGGGAGAGAATATGCATATGGCTACTATTGTTCTAGGAATATGATTTTGAGGTTGTAGTAAAACAAAATAATTTGAATGTAGGACCAGATCATCTATCATGCATACTATCTGGAGAAGATGCAGAAAATTTAGATGAAAGCTTACGAGATGCACAACTATTTGCAGTAAGAATGGTGGATGATTACTTTATGAGTACAAACATGGCTCCAACATAGATGACAATGAAAGGCTAATGATACTAGAAGAATCACATGATGGGATTGCAGTAGGACATTATGTAGGGAGAGAAACTGCACAAAATATTTTGTGCTTGGTGCTTTGGTGGCCTACACTTCATAAGGACTCTAAGGAATAATTCCACTCATGTGATGTATGTCAAAGAGTGGCAAATCCATATAGGAGAAAATAAATGTCTTTAAATACACAAGTTACATTGCAAGCATTTGATAATTGAGTCACATACTTTTTAGGGCCAATCAATCCACAAGGAATAAGATCATGGGTAAGGTACATCATCAATGCGACGTAGTATTTGACAAGATGGGAAGAAGCAACCCTAATTACAGATTTCACCTCGGAGACTATTGCAGGGTTTTTATTTGAGAATATAGTCACAAGGTTTGGGTGTCTTCACATATTACTCAATGATAAAGGCACACACTTTCTGAATAAGACAATTGCAGCATTGACTTAGGAGTTCCAAGTTAACCATCAAAAGAGTACCTCTTAACATCCTCATGCCAATGGAATAATGGAGGCTTTCAATAAAATCTTGGAGAATTCCTTAACCAAAATCTGCAACGTAGGGAGAGACGATTGGGACTTAAGAGTTCCTGCAGTGTTATGGACTTAGAGGACTACAAGTAAAAAGTTGATATGCCAGACAACTTTAAGATTGGTCTATGGGCAAGAAGTAGTGATGCCAATGGAGTTCATTCAACCTATCCTGTGCACTGCAAAAATTATTAATCTATGGAACTCTGGCGGAATAGAGGACAGATTCGCATTGTTATTACAACTTGAGGAATATTGATTTGTCGTAGGTTTCCATCAGCAAGTTCATAAGGCTAGAGAGAAGGCTTGACATGATCCACACATCAAACATAAAAATTTCCAAGCAGGAGATTTGGTACAGCTCTATGACAACAAGTTCATGCAGCATCCAGGAAATTTTATAATGTACTGGTGAGGAACCTATGTGATTTAGCACATAACAGAGACACGTGTTGTGTAGTTGGAAACCTTGAATGGAGAATCCATTGGATGAATGGTGAATGGAAGTTGGATGAAACTCTATTGATACATATGACGTCTATGCAATAATCAAGGCAGCCCTAGAACACATATTATAGTAGTTGTACGATATTAGGAAGGAAAAACACAAAAAAACAAATAAAAAGTAGATATAACAAAAATAAAAATATTACCGAGTACAAGGAATTGAACATTATGCAAAAAGAATGGTTATCACACATTAGTATAGAACTGCGTCAATTAAGAAAATAATACACAAAATAGAAAGACTTTGAAGCACATAGAGGCAAAAGAAAGAACCATTGTGTAGTTTGACAATGACAAGACCATTGGAAGCATTAAAACATGGAAACAATGGCTACGAAGTGGGAATGATAGGTCATAAAAGTGTCATAGAATATTAAATGATAAAACTAGTTAGAAATCATGAAAAAGTGCATGAAGTACGAGGGGAAAATCATAATGCATCAACCGCGTTGGATGATTGGAAAAGCTAGTTAAGGTGTGAACATACATGCACAGTTGGCAAGGAGGCACAAAAACAACAGAAGATCGTTAAGTGTAAGTCATTGTTGCATGGAATCGAGAGAAAACCATACCGAACTAGAGAGAATTTGAGTGCACCAGAGCCAAGATACAACTACAAAATAATAGACATAGATCTAGTTAAGAAATCTATCATACAAGACGAATGGCCCCACCAAAGGTTGGAGCGCCATCTGGAACAACATGAAAATAGGAAAAATGACCAGTAAATACACCAGAGGTTGAAGAAGTAAATGGAGCTTGAACTTTACCATCACAGGAAAGTTTTCACAAATATTACCTACCATCAAGGATGGATAATGCATCACCAATCATGTTCCCAACCAACGGGAAGTACCCACTGTCGACATCACGATTTCTACCCGGTGTAATCATTAAAGGATAAATGTTTGGTAAGATTGTCGTCCTACAGTTCATGGATCATGAAAATACCAAACAACAAAAATTCCCTAAACTAGTTAGGGAAAATTATTTTCGCACTAGGAGCGTACCTAGCACAGGAGAAATATTGTTGGAGACACAAAATTGAGTGACTAGATTAGAATAGGAGGGAATATTTAACTTGTCTTGGATCCCAGATTTTGGGAGAATATTGGACATTAATGCTTGTGTGAAAGTGTTTCTCAGTTGCTTCCACAGGGGGACATTGTGAGTTGATCCCCCCGTGTCAATCGATACTACATTGATTGATAGGTGAGGATCCAAAGGCAGGTGAGGATCCAACCCTTTTGTTTAACAAGGAATGAGAGAGATCCCTCTTAGATTCGATGAAGGAAAAATTACAAACATTCATGGGAAAAAGGGGACTAGATGTTAAAAGAATCAATGACAAAAATGTTCAGCTGGCTATGCAGGTGCTAGCCTACAAGGTGTTGTGCAAGAGTAGGAAGGATGAAGTACCAGCTGTAGTAATTGAAGCCGTAGAAAAATGTGTTGAAGGGTTCAAATGTATTGGGCCACCTTCTTGGTCAAGTAATTCTTACAATATTGCATTGAATCCCAAGAAAAGGGCACATAATTCCACTATGCATGGTTCTTCATTTTGATTGTGCTAGTCAATTGGAAGGAACCAGGTTACTATCATCACATGCACACATTAGGAAGAGGAAATTTGGTTGGAACATATGCCAAATTATGGCATACGATGATTAATAGAAGACAAAATGACACGAATGCCACATTTTATGTATACTTGGACACTATCACACATCTAGTTGCACACACAATGCACATATCAGCAGAGATGGTAAAAACATATATCGATATCATGTGTTTTAAATAAGGCATGCACCACATGTACACACAGGACATGAAGGAATCAACTCACTAGTGTTTTGCCACCAATTATAGTTTAACCAAAAAGGATGTATGTTTTATTGTAAATGAATAGGAAGACGAATGGAAAATCCCAACACTGAAAATAGGGAAAGTAGAAGAGGAAGAAGAGCAAGATAAAAGTGATGAGGAACCGGATGAAAAGCAAGGGAATGAGAAAAAAAATAGCATGGGAGATATGCATGGCCCATCTACAACTGAAGAGCAGCAGTGGATCCCCACAACAGGGAAAAAAAGGAAAGACAAGGGGAAAGAACCCGCAAGAGGGGAATGTAAGAAGAAAAAAGCGCATAGAGAAACCCTAGTGTATGAATTTACTGATGATGGCATGGGACTCATAGGCTACCAGGTAAGGGATGTTGCAAAATAAATAATCGAGGAAGCCTCCAGGAAACAAGAAGAAGAAGAACAAAGAGTGTAAGATCAGTTAGTAGAAATCCAACAGATGTTGGAAGCAACGATCATCACCAAAGAGAGAAAAACTGATGTAAGCCTATCTGGTATTGTAGTAAAGGAAGTAGAAAGTGAGCACCCAGTCTTTACCCAGTTAGCAGTCGAAAACAACATACTACATATTGAGACAGATGAACTGTAATTTTCGATGACTGAATTGCAGCAACAAGTGACTACACTAGGACATATAAACCTAGTTGTATCAAGGATGCCAATACAGAAACTACAAGACTTTCATGTAGGCTTACTACGAGAGATTAAGAAAAGAGGAAAGCAAGCACAGTAGGAACTGATAAAAATGATGGATGAAAGAGATTAGTTATAAAAACAATATGAAGTTGTGCTTCAAAAAAAGAAGGAAGTTGAAGGCCAAGTGGAAGAGGTCATGAAGGACAAAACCAACGCCGAGGAAAGGGTGAAGAAATCCCTTAAGGAAAAGGATGAAGCTGAAGGTATAGTGTAGAAAACTCAAGAATCTATCCAAAAATTATGCAAGGCCATTCCAAAAGTCCCCATAGTAGTAGAAGCTACTATGGAGGAAAAAATGTTAAATATGAATGAAGTCATCAAGGACTTCAGAGCATAGATTGAGGACTTACAATTACATAGCATGCCTGGAACACCACCGAAAATGAGAGAAGGCATGGAGAGAATGGTGACGGGATAAGTCATCAATATCAAGAAAGTAGAGCAAAATTGCACCAAAATCTGCGAGGAAGGTGCACAAATATGGAAACAGTTAGTAGAGGATCATGAGACGAAGGTTGTGGAAGCTCGATTAAGAGAAGCAGAAGAAAGGGCACAACAATATTTGCATAAGATAACTACTCTTCCATCAATGGAATGTATGACAACCATTTTTTCTTGGAGGCAGTCATACTTAGAAGTGGAGAAGACGAGGTATCAAGAAAATATCATTCAATAATGATTGGGACACTATAGGAAGAAGCAATGAGGATAATAAGGGAACTGGCCATTGTGTAGGGAATATTCAAACATGCATCATATGAAGTAGAGGAGAAGCTCACAACCTTGACAACGCATGGGGCAGAGGATATTGCGGAAACAAAGGCCAAAATAATCAAATAAGTGGAGGTGGCAAAAGCTCCAAAAATTTAATTATAGCATGGAAGAGTAGGAAACTGGCTTGAGTGGCTTGGGATGAGGCACATGTGACTGTTGGGGGCATGTTGGACATGTCGTTTGGGGATTCAATTTTGGTAAAACTCCTGATTATAAAATAAATGTATAGTAGAAGTGTGTAGGAGAAGAAGGAGGATTAGGGAGTGTGCAACTGAGGCACATCCAGGAGGATAAGGAGCAACAAAGGCACATCCAGAAGTAAAGTATGTGGTAAATAGACAATAAATAAAATAATAAAGAAGAAAATAAAGAAGGAGAAGAAAGAGGGAGAAGAGGAAGGATGTCAACTCAACATGCTAAAGATGGAAGGCCACACAAAAGCAGGAAATAACAAATAGTCAAAGTGCAAAAGCAACATGCAGACAAAAAAGAAAGAGAAAGCAGTGAAAGAACCAATTAACTAGAGTTGTCATGCAATGTAATAAGGATTTGGGAGGAACCAACTAGGGTTTTAAGCCCTAGATTGTATGTATAAATATGTAACAAGTTGGTAGAATAGGGGTTCCTCCATGTGATTATTCTCGAGCAGTATTGTGGAGTCTATTCCAAGCTACTGATAGTTCTTTCATGTAAGAAGAGTGATAGGATAGTCTGTAAAAGAGAGGAATCCATGTCTGAATGTAAAAGATGATGTAGAGAGAGAGGATTTCATTGTAGAGCATCTAAAATAGGAGGGAAGAAATATAATCATGATATATTATTGTAAGTGTAGTGCACAAACCAAAATAAATTGAAGAACACCTAATAAAGAAGTCGTTTGTTGTGGACATAGCCCAGAGTTGGGTGAACCACGCTAAATCTTGTGTTACATGTTTGTTATATGATTCTTCATGAAGAGGTTTTCATTGTAGAGTGTCTAGGATAGAAGGGAAGAAATATAATCATGATATATCATTGTAAGTGCAGTGCGCAAACCAAAAGAAATTCAAGAACACCTAATAAAGAAGTCCTTCATTGTGGACATAACCAAAAGTTGGGTGAACCACGTTAAATCTTGTGTTACATGTCTGTTATATGAATGTTCATCGATTATGTTTTTTTCTTATTAGGTTTTGTTTGTGTTATTCATAATCAATGCACAATAATAATGATTGTTATAGTAACAGTTATGTGGTAAAATGGAATCAATTGATGGTATGAATCTGAATCACTAAGTAGTTAATAGTGAACAAGGACAAAAATACGTGAACAAAACTAATAAGGAAGGATGAATAGAATGACCACCTCCCATTCCCTCACTACTGTAGAAACCAAGTTCTTGTAGTCCCAATAGATACTCTAGGTGAGACTTCATCTACGCAAGTAGGTGATGTCGAAAGGGTCGGTGTCTGATGGGTTGATCCGGATTATTTTCGACACGAAATGAGAGCGGAGATATCATAAAGAAATGCACATAGATATTGCAGATATTCAATAATATAACAGAAATGTATCAGAGATGCAACCATAAACACAGATATACAGTAATACACGATTTCTATTAATCAGAGAAATGTACAGAAACTGTAAAAATACAGAGTGAAAGACTCGCTAGAATGGTGGCAGCTTATCACTGAGAAGAGATGTGATGGCTACTCGCATTCGCAAGAAGATGGTTACAATGAGGCTCTGAAAGCCCTTTTACAATAAATGGGAATGCCAAAAGTCCTAGACATCCAAAAACCTAACCCTAGGAGATGAAGCGCCAAAAGTCATGTGGGCCCCGTTTGGGTAAGTTAGTACATCAACTTCCCGGGGTTGTAACTTTTGCATACGATCTCCGTTTTAGGCGTATGATAGCTCGTTGGAAAGGTATCATTGAGGAGATTAATTTTGGGGGATCAATCATGCCTTTGGATATCATTGAGAACCTTTATCTTGAAAAACCTTCATTTAGGCCCTCAAAATGGCCCCGAAAGTTAAAACCTGCTAAAAATAGTAAATTGCCAAAATTGCCAGAAAGTTGTTTTGAGCCAGTTGGAAAAGGTGGGTGGCCACCGATATCCACCTAGATCAATCCTCC
>ML777598.1:1093639-1118498 GCA_009831015.1 Picea engelmannii | reverse complement strand
TACCTCTGGTATTCTGTAGAGATGACCCCCCAAAGTAACAATGACACTACGGGGTCGAGACTCATAAACAACATGGCGTCTCCACATATATGGTTGGCCCAAGAGAACATCATAGACATTCAGTGGGGCAACATCACATAATACCTCATCCTTGAAGGGTTGGATGCCATATGACAATCGACACTGTTGGTTGACACAAAGATCTTGTCCTTACCGAAGCGATCCGATGTTGTATGGATGCGGGTGTGGTGTTGTCGACAATCCCAACTGTTTGACGACCTCTGCTGAGATGAGGTTCTTCTGGCTTCCGCTATCAACAATAAAATGTAGCGGGGTCCCCTTCACCCACATCTGTGAATGAAAAAGGTGCTCCCCCTCTTCAGGATCTGTTGGTTCTTCTGGTTGAATTGTTGTGGTCGCGACAATAGTAGTGGGGTCTGTGTCAATGATATACCCTTTACCATTATTTTCAGAATCAGATTCTGAATTAGGGTTCGACTCTTTGCCTTTGATCTCGGCCACCAATGACTGTTTTGAGTGACATTCATTGGTGTTGTGCCAGGGGATTTTGTGGAACTCACACCATTTTTTGGTGTCCTTCTTTGTCTTTCCGTGACCCTTCTTTTCTTATTTCTTGGACTGGTTTTTGGGAGATTGCTTGTTAGAGCCATCTTTGTCATAATTTGGTTGTTGTGGATTTGAAGACCCGAATTCCCATTTGTTCTGGTGCTTAAATTTCTGCTCAATTTTAACAGCATATCGATAAGAAACACCGAGTGATGAGATGTCCAGAAAATACATTTCAGTTTGGATGTATCTATGTAGAGCCCCACGGTATTTTAGAACCAAATGTCGCTTGGAGTCTTTGATACCCAGCTTGGTGTGCAAGGTATGGAAGGTATTGGTGAACTCCAGAACTGCTTGGCCCCTCTCTTGCTGCAGTGCAGTCCATCTCATGTACTGGTCCTCATAGTTGGTAACAGGGTAATACTGTTCATTTACTGCATCCACAAAAAATCCCAAGTGGGATCGACCCCATATATTCCAGACTCCTCTGTGGAACTTTGCTCCCAGTAAGTTTCCCACCAATGTTTGACATGAGGGAGAGATTTAAGGAGTGAAAAGGTGATCTTTTCTTTGTCAGAAAAATTGTGAACAAAGAAATAATCTTCCAGTAGAGTTAACCATTTTTCTAGGGCTTCTGCATCTATCTGTCCTTCAAATACAGGAATATCAAAATTAACTTGTACCTTGAAAGGAGAGGTGCCTCCAAAGTGGCCGCTTGATGAAGATGCACCTGTTTCTATCGGTAGGCATTGAAAGATGTGGGAAAAATTCTCCATCATTTCGTCCCTCTGTCACGTGAGAGATTTCTCAAGCAATAGACTGATAGGATCGTCTGCTCCGTCGTTTTTATTTTCTTCAGCCATTGAGGGTTTCTTGGGTGTGTGAGAGCGATTATATTCAAGAGAGACAAGCTCGAGACCCAACTTGCTATACTCAGACCTCATCGGGGACATGCACTGAGAAAAATGATCAAGAGCAGCCTGCTTTGATACCACTGATTCGGATTATTTTCGGCAGGAAATGAGAGTGGAGATATAATAAAGAAATGCACAGAGATATTGCAGATATTCAATAATATAACAGAAATGTATCATAGATGCAACCATAAACACAGATATACAGTAATACATCATTTCTATTAATCAGAGAAATGTACAGAGACTGTAAAAATACAGAGTGAAAGACTCGCTAGAATGGTGGCAGCTTATCTCTGAGAAGAGATGTGACGGCTACTCACATTCGCAAGAAGATGGTTACAATGAGGCTCTGAAAGATCTTTTACAATAAAGGGGAATGCCAAAATTCCTAGACATCCAAAAACCTAACCTTAGGAGATGAAGCGCCAAAAGTCATGTGGGCCCCATTTCGATAAGTTAGTACATCAACTTCCCGCGGTCGTAACTTTTGCATACGATCTCTATTTTAGGCGTATGATAGCTCATTGGAAAGGTATCATCGAGGAGATTCATTTTGGGGGCTCAATAATTCCTTTGACTATAATTGAGAACCTCTATCTCGAAAAACATTCATTTAGGCCCTCAAAATGGCCCTAGAAGTTAAAACCTGCTAAAAATAATAAATTGCCAAAATTGCCAGAAAGTTTTTTTGACCCAGTTGGAAAAGGTGGGTGGCCACCGATATCCACCTAGATCATGGGTTTTGTTGGTAAAAGATAACTTGAACCTGAGTTCTTACAAACTTCATGCAATGCAAACATCCATCAATATCAACATTCCATATCTAGATAGAGGATACCTATCTGGAGTTTCAATACGTCATATTCTATGGAATGATGTGAAAAGTAGTGCTCCATTCAGTCAACCCAACTAGTTGTATCTAACCCATCCAACGTATTCAAATCAACTTTATGAAAGTGGGGCATCATATTGTGTGAACAATTAAAAAATGAGAAATTATGATTGAGACCTTCTTCCTCAATGTGCTTACTCTTATGGTAGGATTCACCAAATTATTTTTCTCCCTCCTCAGCCTTACCCTTCAACTTCACAATTTGATAAATAAAAAGTTTGACTTGTGCAATGAGGGAAGACATATTGGTTTCCATTTTGGTAATTGACTAGATGAGAAACTCCACCATATTTTGTACTTTGTCCATGGTTGACATGTTTTGGGTGTTTGGAATGGTTCCATGGGGTCCACTGAAGAGTTTATCCAAGCGTTAGCTTAACATGATTAGTGTCCCAAGAGGAATTTGTTAAGAGGGGCCTCAAGCAGTGGTACTAAAAGGTCCACAATTTTTTTCTAGGTGTTTTAGAGTGACACCAAAATGATCAAAGTTGCATAAGGAGTTTGTCTATTTACGTCACTTGCAATGGTGTTAGTCATCTCCAATCTTTTTTTCATTTCAATATAGGGAGAGTGTTATTCCTTATTGTGTATTACTCACTAATGAAATTCCCAAATTTTTGATATTGATAAATGTGTAGGAATTTTGTTTTCTATGTTGTAGAAGCTTGGGTTCATAGGGACAGCCTTAGATTTGTAGGGTCTTATGGTTAGAGGACTATCAAACTCTACATATGTCTAATATACTAGAGAGTTTCCAACAATAATACTCAGCTAATATTTCACAACACCAACAAAGGAGGATATATTGTACCCTTAGTTTTACTACCTAATTCCTTGGTATGTGAGAGTGATATCTTAGAGTGTTGTTCTCAACATACTATAGTAATAGGATGGCCAACATCATTATGTCAGGTAGGATTCAAGTGAACCTAGGGGTCTTCCCATATACTTGAAGGTACATGGAAGCCAATTTCATTTATATATGTTGTCTAATGTGGTACTACTCAAAGCAGTACTAATAGAAATTACAAAGATGTCCAACCAAGTGACACTTCTTGTATTCTTCCCCGACTTTATGTTTTCCCACTAAATGATAGATTTGTAAGATGTTAGAACCTATTTCTAGCCTTTAAAACATCCTCTAAAATTTGGAACATGTTTTAGCACATGAAAGTGCTCTAATACCAGTTGTGGTGTTCTCCTTTAGTTGAAATAGAATATTCAAAGTAAAACATATATAATGTATCTACATAAAGAAATTAAACAGAGTAAGATAGATGAAAATATAGTTGAAGAAATAAAATAACATAACTAGAATGTGAAAATAACATGCAGTAAGAAACATTTTATTCATATTTAGAATTAAATGCAATGTTCACTTACCTCTTCGAGGGAACAACCTTTAAAATGAATAAACATCCAAATATATTAATATTCACTTGAAAACTAATTACATAGATTCTACTACTATATATAGTTTCTAATTCACTGAAAACCCTAACCACTTAATGGACCTCCATTAATGAGGTCTGAATCACTAACTTTCTATGTGTTCTTTCTAGTGTTGGATCAAGTTTCTCTAACTGCGATTGTAGATATTGAGATGTGTTTGGATCTATTCAATAGTTTTCGAGCCGCCAGTTTTAGCTTTCATGTAGTGATGTATTTCTTGATTGTAGGCCCCTTTTGTTGTTTGACAAGGATTTTGTACTTGTTCACCACCACCAAGGAACTGATGTTCCTTCACATGTTTTCAGGAAAGATGTGGCATTGATTATGACTGTGTATTATTGATCTAGCCCCATGGTTCCATCATCCCATATTATATTGTACAATGACATTTTTACAAACATTAGTATGGTTACGTTGTTAATATTGAGGTCATGTATACACCTTACCTCATGGTTCTTGTTTTGTAGGTGATTCTCCTTAGTCATCCATGGGTGTTGCTCCATCTCTTTGAATTCTCTCCTCCATATTTAGTCCATTCAATTTTTTAGGGAATAAATTGTGATGGGTTTTGACTATTTGAATTGCTCCTAACTTCACACATTAGGGGGAAATTGTTATCGAAGTGATTTTTCTCACTTATATAGTTTGAGTAGCTTTTCTTCGATACATAACTATTGTAGATATAACCTAAATTATGCACCCCACTTCATCATCGTATGACCTTATCGTACTTTACATAGCTAAGTCAAACCATATGTTAACCATTTTTTGAGGCACATAAATTTTTCTCCATTTTCTATGTGTGTCATGCAGAAAATACCTTGATTTCTACACAACCCTTCCTAAATGAAAAATTGACTCATAATTGCACTTTTGCTTATTTAGAATGTGTAGTGGGTATATAGGGACCTTATCTAAACCTCCATATTCATCAATACAATTGATTTAATCTTCTAAGATCTCCACTAAACTTATGAATTATTATTAATACATGACAGAGTTTCCATGGAAACTACATCCAGAGCAGGATTTAATTATCGACCTAGATTGCATTTCAAAGAGAGCATAAGAGTAAGGTTATGCTACTGAAATTTCATTAGAGAGACTTGAATCCATCATTTTTTCTCCTCCACCATTGAGAGTTTCTTGCATACTAGCTAGATTCCATTATTTTTCACCACAAAGAAAGTTTGCCTCTTCCTACAAGATCTTAGAGTTGGAACAAACAAAGAGACAAAGGATCCTTGGGTGAATCCATGAAGCCAAGTAACACATTTTAGCAAGGAAGAGCATAGAAAAAAAAAAAAAATCATACCCTCAATTGAGGTAGCTTTAAGTGAGATCTTGATCAAGTGGTTAAATAGACCCTTCATTGAGGGTTGTTGATGGGCATGGAAAGCCCTCAATCGAGGGTTGTTGATGGGCATGGAAATCCATCGATCAAGAGTTCTTGACATGCATGGAAAGCACTTGGTCGAGGGTTCTTTAGGGATGTGGAAAACCATTGATCGAGGTGTTATATTGGGTAAAGTAAACCCTTTATCGAGCTATGGAGTTCAATCTAGGTCCCTTTTTAAATAAATTTATGAATGTTTTTTTGTGATACATACCTTAGATAATCAACCTAAATACTCTCTTAGTAGGATTTTGATATATAATTTTGGTTACACTCCACAATCCTCCCCTTTTTAACCTTTTTAAACGATCTAAATTTAGGCATTTTTCATGTTCTCAACATTTTCACTTGGACATATATTATTATCAATGATGTGTAGGTTTATATTTAGTTCCATGATAATTAATGAATTTACTTTATTGTCATATACTTTCTTGGTAGTTTATAAAGAATTTGTTCATAAATCTTTAAGATAGAATTGGTTAAATAATCCCTAATTCTTTCTACTATTATCTTTTTAAATGAGTTAATAAAAATGATTGCATCTAACTATTTTTATTAACCCATAAAGACCTCACTAAAGGATTTAATTAAATCTAGATTAAAGTATTTTGAAGATCTTAAAAAAGCCATAGAATGCAACAAAATTGCTAAAATCAAATCAAATATGATTTTTTTTGTAGGCAATGAAACCCGAGGTGAATCCTCTCTAGCATATCATTTTATTTTATATTTCATATTATTTTTAAAATTTATTTTATTTTAAAAATTGTACTTAAAATATCTTTACATTGTTTCAAAGTTATTAAGAGAAAAATCAATACTATAAAAAATTACACAACAAAAATTATAAAAAATATGCCTCCCCTTCAAAAAAAGACATTTTGGTTTTTACAATTTGAAAGATGATAAAAGAGTACTACATTATGTATAGATTGTACTCATATAGGAAAAAAAAAAATGGATCTACTACATTCTATGTTCATTAGGCTGACACATGTTTTACTATATTATGTGTAGACTTAATTTGCATTTTGTGTAGGTTCTTCTCATATTATATCTAGTATTTTTTAATTTTTTTTGATTGTGATGGTATATTTTGGTTCTAAAAATTATATATTGCACATGGAATTAGTCAACTAGAACAAAATTCAATTTATTAACTTTTATAAAAAATTCAATTTATTAACTTTTATAAAAAATTGCAAGGGCGAGCAT
This sequence comes from Picea engelmannii, assembly GCA_009831015.1. Lineage (NCBI taxonomy): Eukaryota > Viridiplantae > Streptophyta > Pinopsida > Pinales > Pinaceae > Picea > Picea engelmannii. The sequence goes on along the minus strand of ML777598.1, from coordinate 1,112,056 downwards.
TTAATTAAATGCATATTTGACATAATAATCAATATTTTTTATTTTTGAAAAATATCAAGTTAGACAACACAATTGCCTTCAAAAAAAAATATTATTGCATGCCACAAATCACAAGGTTTGCATGAGTTGTTCGGGATTTAATTTAAAAGATATGTAGAATGTCAAATTTTCATAGCCACATTTGACTAAAAAGTGTTACCAACCTTCATGGATTCACCCCTCCCAAGGAAAGGGTTTCCTTAAAGCCACCATGAGGCTAGCTTGCCTTATTTGGAGTTAACCATACAAATTTTCCCACCATGGACTTAACCATGCAATTTTTATCACCATGAACTGAGTTGGATTGTAATGTTGTTATTATTTGTCTTACATTCATTCATATTGCTCAGAACAAACTTGATATGGTCTCAACTACAATTAGCTAGTTGTATTCCTTTTGGATAACTAGTGTTGTTCCACATGAAAACACAATTTCTTACTCAAAACACCTTGACATTTAATGTATGGTTGTCAATGATAACCAATGGAGATCGATCTTAAGCCCTGATCTATCAAGTAGTGAAAGAGATTGTAATTTTTTTATTTATATTTTTTTTTATTTCATCTCAAGTTTTACACTTTTATTGTTTTTTAACCCCATACTAAATTGTATAGCAATAATAATAATAATAATAATAATAATAATAATAAGTCAATTGGGTTTAATTTAGGTCTTTGAAAGATATGATTAAGTCAATTGAGTTTATCTTGGATGATTGGGAAGTATGATTATTATCTTCCTCACCCAAAAATAAATTGGGTTGAACTCCTAAAAAGTATATTATTGTAATAATTTCTAACTAAATATAACTTTTTAAAATAATATATAGAAATAAAATCTATTTATAAAATATTTTTAAATAAACTTCAATTTGTTTTAAATAATATATAGAAATAAAATCTATTTATAAAATATTTTTAAATAAACTTCAATTTCTGTGAATTATTTATTATCTGATCACAAAATTTATTTTTCAAAAATCCAAAAATTTTATATTAACAAAATTTTAACAGTTTTGTCCGTCCATTTTATCTCCTGATTAAGTCACCCATATTTGAAATCCCCAACTCACCCATTTTTGAAATCCCGCATCATAGCTGTGCACGAGGAAAGCATCCAGCAACGAGAGAAGTGACAACGCATATTGATAAACACATGGCACACTAATGCATTGACAGATCGCTGCACTTACCTTCTTCTGATTTCTGAAAACGCTTCACGTTCTGGTGGGAAAAAAGTGCATGTAATAAACGAAGAGTTTTGGATGTCCTCATCCAATATCCAAATACACCAAACACACCTTATTGCTTCAAATCGAATTCTTCAAAGGAATAAACGGGACAATTCTTCAACAAAAAATGGAATAATAGGGACAATTCTTCAAAGGAATCCGTTAATACAGTAATGTTACGGTGGGAGTAATCGAGAAGAGCCCGGCCTACAGACTCATATAATCAATCGAGCTAGAGAGTACGATTCAAGAATCGCTTAACACTAATAGACAACAGGGAGAGGGTGTCGACTGTCCGAGTCACCACTTCATCCCAAATGATTGATTGACTAATCGATAAAACAGCTTTTGGCGATCCTTAGAGTTGGCTTCCTTCGAAAGTCTAGCCGAATTGCCAGTTTGAAGGAGCGGCGTTATATGAAACAACTGTCCTGCCATCGCTGGTGGTGACCTGAAACGGAAGGCTCTGCCCGTTCAGGTAGGAATTGCTTTGCCAGTTCTGTCCCCAATTGCGTGACATAGCCTGCCAACCGGTCCTTGACCCTTTTATCGAAACGGCGTGAACATCTCCAGCTCCTCCAACATTGGTGATGAGCACGAGGTTGAAGTATGAGTGGCCATTCACGGTGAAACGAATCCCTCCCTTCCTCAAGCAGGGCACTCTGCATTGCCAGCCTCTCAGAAATTAGCAGCGAGATAGAAAGACTGGCGTGCGAATTTGAATTCAATTAGGTTCTGCAAATGATCATGGGGCAATGAATTACCGCGTGCGAATTTGAATTCAATTAGGTTATGCAAATGATCATGGGGCATTGAATTACCGTCTGTAGAGGATGGGGACGATCCCACTCCTGTACTTGGCGATCTTCAGATAAGAGGGCTCGGCCATATCGAAGTGTTGCAGGGGTGGGTTGCACCATCCACCGTCGTTATTGGGGAGAGCGTTGTTTGGCGGGCAGAAGTTGGTTGCTGTGATCATGACAGTCCCTGGCAAACACCACTGGGGATCGTCATTGCATTGCATTTCATAGCAGGCTCCACAGCTGAGGCCATCGTTGAAAAGGGCAGTGCTCAAAGCAGCAGTGTTAGTTCCATAGCCTTGGCTGTAAAGATTACCGTACCCACACGCGCCTCCTGCATCGTTTTCACAGCCAGAAATTCAGTGTTCAAACAACCAAAGGAGATGCTAGTACATACAAAACAGCATTATATATGAAATATAGCAAAACATATAAGGTTATCGAACTTTACCCATGGTCCCAGAAGCATCACTGCCACCGTAGAAAGTGGCATGAGCTGACTCCCAGCCCCCGTATCCATGAGCTCCAGTTATTAACCAAATGATTGTTAACAAGGAGGCCAATGCAATGCTCTTTACGAGCTCCATTGATCTCATGCTTATCATATTAAGGAACAATAAGAACCACCACAGGAACTACCTAGAGCAGTGACTCTAAGTTACAAGGGCTAATCAAGGAGGTCCTAAGCAGAAAGGGGGAGAACTTGTTTGGTTCGATTTGCAATGAGGATGTATCAGTGCTATATCCTTCCAACAACAGTAGCATTCAAAAATTTCTATATCTGAAGTAGTTTCATGGTAAGTTGATGTTTGAACGAAATTCTCTGTTGTTCGGTAAGCAGCACATGGGGAGTGCACGGACATGTGTCTTCAATTCGTCCACTTACACATGCTACAGCAATTAAGTAATTGTCGATAATGATTCAAAGTGAGAATTATGAGGTGGGCCGCTACAAAGGGATATTTGTCCAACTATGTGATACCGATAACTGCGTTTGTTCGTTTAACGATGTTTGTCTAACCAACCATGTGACGGGGATATTGACATGCATTTTTACATCCTATTGACAATGGACAGGATTAAATATGGTTGGAATATTCTTAGTAGTCACACAAAATAAATGGCTGTGATTTCAATCATTAACTTCCTAGCTATTATAAAGACATCAGTTTATGTGTTTACTTTTTTACATTTACCTAATCATATTTAAAAATTACTTTGATAGCTCACTGATTGCCACGTAAGTGATTAACAGAAATTAAAATATTAACACAGAAATAAATGAAGCCCAACAGTTTATTTGTTAATAGATAATAAAATTTAATATATTCTTTTAAAGATTCATTTCATCTTCTCAGCCTTTCGGCGTTCACCAGTAGCTATTTTGTTGCTGTGCTAGTATATCCTATACCAAGATGGTGATCAATAACCCAACCATGTGAAGGGGATATTGACATGCATTTTATATCCTATACCAAGATGGTGATCAATAACTAGCTTACTGAATAGGATTTAATGTTCATATATATATCATCAGATTGTTTTGGTATATACGTCGAGATATATTTGACGATATATATACCATACTACTTGTAGCAGTGTTAAAGCCTAAATAGCAGGCTGGTTATTGATGTTCATACCAAAATTACGGTAACCGACTGGTTATTGGTGATCATACCAAAATTATGGTAACACCATAACTCTTAGCTTACTCAAAAATGAATGGTTCGGTTAGTTTGCTTTCTGAACCATGGAAAACAAACGGGTTGACACGCCGATCCATGTGTTTCAAGATTTAATACTGTCTGATTTACAACATATTATGAGTTTTCCCACAATAAGGAAACACGTTTGTATAGATATCTTCTCTGTTTTGTCTATTTACTCCAAATCTATTATGGAAATGTTTTTGTTTCATTTTATTAACCTTACACACAATTTATTTTACCTAACGCTGTGACAACAACTCGCTTCTTTGCGCAATCATTGAAAGCCTACGATAGATATCTCATACCTTAATTTCAATTGCCAGTCTTAACTGGTATGCTATTATATACCAATTGACTTCACAGCTGATATTTCCAACTGCCCGAAAGTTTGATAAATTGTGAAGCAAAGAGAAATGCAGAGAAGAAAGAATAGAACAGTATATTGGAATGTATGAAGAAGAGAAGATAAGTACAATGCAAGATGGTTGAGCTAAATAGGCTCAAACTAAACAAGAATAGAAAGTACAGCTGGCCAGGACAGCTCGCAGTGTACAGTGAGACTGTTGAGATTATAATATATTTAACACTCCCTCTTAAACTCAACAGTTACAATCATCAACACTAATTATACCTAAGTGTTGTCTCTGAAAATAAAAAACTGACTTTCCTAGTGGCTTTGTAAATATATCAGCAAGTTGATCTCGAGAACCGTAGAATTGTAGTGCAATATCACCATTATTGACTAGCTCGCGTATGAAATGAAAACGAGTGTCAATGTGTTTCTTTTTCTTGTGAAACACGTGATTCTTGGATAGAGCAATTGTTGAAGTATTGTCACATAAAATAGGAGTTGGATCCTTTTCTTTATGTGACATATCTTTTAATATTCTTCTCAGCCACACAACTTGACAGGAAGTTGAGGTAGCAGCTACATACTCTGCCTCTACAGAAGATATTGAAACAATTGGCTGCTTCTTTGATGCCCATGAGATTAGGTTCGTGCCTAATTGAAAAACATGTCCAATTGTATTTTTTCTGTCATCTAGGCTTCCTGCAAAATCATTGTCTATGTAACCAGAAAGTTGATTACTATCAAATTTAGTGTACCATCAGACGAAATTGAGAGTTCCTGCAACATATATCAAAATTTGTTTCGCCATTTTCCAATGAGAATCTTTGGGTGATTCCATGAATCTGGAAACAAGGCTGGCAGCATACATAATGTCAGGCCTAGTTGCTATAAGATACAACAAAATGCCTACTAAACTTTTGTACAAGGTAGAGTCCACTGTAGGACCTTCATCATTCCTGCTCAATTTTGTGCCTAGTGGTATGGGGGTTTCTGCTGGATTGCATTCTTCCATGCGAAATCTTTTCAGAATGTCTGTTGCATACTTTTGCTAACAGAAAAAAATGCCTTTGGATGATTGATGAACCTCAATCCCTAAAAAATATTTCATTATGACAAGATCTATCATCTCAATTCAGATTGCATGGCATGTTTAAAATCTGTTAACTCAAGATTTCCTGTGTAGATCATGTCATCAACATATAAACATACAATAAAAAATTTACCGTGCTGATCTGTTTTGGTGTAAAGAGTTGGCTCATTTTGACTTCTGCTGAAACCACTTTTGATCAGATAAGTGTCTATTCTGTTGTACCAAGCTCTTGGAGCTCGCTTTAAGCCATACAAGGCTTTCTTCAACCGATAGACTTTGGTTGGGTGCTCTTGGACTTCAAATCCAGGTGGTTGATTGACATAAACTTATTCTTCTAAGAAACCATTCAGGAATGTTGACTTGACATCCATCTGGTATACTTTCCATTTGTGTTGTGATGCTATGGCCAATAGAGTTCTGACAGTGTCTAATCTTGTTACTGGAGCAAAAGTTTCACCATAATCAGTACCAGGTTGTTGTGAGAATCCTTTGGCAACACATCTTGCCTTGTGTTTTTCGATATGCCCTTTTTCATTGAGTTTTGTTTTTTAAACCCACTTGACACCAATACTTTTCTTGTGACTTGGCAAATCAACAAGATCCCATGTCTTGTTCTTCTCAATGGAGTCAATTTCTCGGTTCATGGCTTGAACCCAATGTGGCTCCTTAGTTGCTTCCTTAAAGGATGTAGGTTGGCATGACATTAAAGAAAAAAGGTTGTGTTGTTCAAAGTCATCCAACTACTGATGGATTTCTCTCAAACTTCGAGTTCTCTGATTTTGAGGTTCAGAGAATGATTCTCTGCTGGAAGTTGAGTTATCCTGTGAGTGTTCAGGTTGTCTTTGTACTTGCAATCTTGGAAGAATAGTTTGAGGTACTTGTTGTTCTGAATTTTCTGTGTTTTCAGAACTTGGTAGCAATGGATTTTGACTGTCCATTTGTTGATTTTTTGAATCATTCCAGAATTGATTTTCCAGAAATTTTACATCTCTACTGAGAACTAGTTTCTTGGTGATTGGATTGTAAAGCCGGTAAGCTTTAGATGTTTCACTATATCCAGTGAAAATACATTTCTCACTACTGTCATCAAATTTCTTCCTTAATTCGGAAGGTATGTGAGCATATGCTATGCATCCAAATGTCCTTAGATGCGCTACATTGAACTTTGTCCCACTCCATGCTTCTTGGGGAACTTTCATCTTTAGACTTGTGGTTGGTGATCTATTCAAGAGATAAATTGAGCATGCTACTGCTTCAGCCCAAAAAATTTTTGACATACATTTCTCTTTGAGAAGTGTTCTTTCCATATTCATTATTGTCTAATTTTTCCTTCAGCCACTCCATTCTGCTGTGGAGTATACCTTGTTGTTGTTTGCATGATTATGCCTTGTGATTTGCAGAAATTTGTAAATTCTCTGGAGTTGTATTCTCCTCCTCCATCTGACCTGAGTGTTTTGATATATTTGTCACTCTGTTTTTCAGCTTCTGCCTTGAATTCTTTTAATTTTGCAAATGTTTCAGACTTGTGTCTGAGAAAATAGATCCATATTTTTCTGCTGAAATCATCAATAAACGTTAGAAAGTAAAAGCTACCATCTATTGACTCTGTTTTCATTGGTCCACATAGGTCAGTGTGAAAAAGTTCAAGATGTTGTTTGTCTTGATTGGAAGACTGTGGAAAACTAGTTCTCTTCTGTTTTCCAAGTATGCAAGACTCACATGGGGAAATTTGCTCTTTAAAGATAGGAAGACCTTTGACCATGGAGTGCTTCTGAAGAAGAATTAGACTCTGAAATGATAGATGTCCAAATCTTGTATGCCAAACCATTGTTTCATTCAGGGTTGATGCACTTTGTGCATATGGTTGACTCAGATTTGCAGTTCTGAGGGTAAGGGGAAACATCCTATTTGGGGTCATATGGATTTCAGAAATTAATTTTCTTCTTGGGATTTTGTCAAATATCTTGCAAGATGCTCCCTCAAAAAGTACCTTATAGCCATGTTCAATGAGCTGTCCTACACTTAGCAAATTATGTTTCATATCTGGAACATGATAGACAATGTTTATGTCTTTCTTTACATTATGTTTAGTAAGAATAGGAACAGTTCCTTTTCCTTGAACTTTGACTAAATAATCATTTCCAAGTGTCATATCAGATGAGATTGAAAAATCAATGCATGAAAGTAATTCTTTGTTACCTGTCATATGATTGATGCATCCACTGTCCAACAACTAGAGATCGTTAGGTTGATGTTCAGTGTTGTGACACGAAAGAAACATAGATCTTGAGTTTTCTCCCGTGTGATTTGACACATGTGATCTGCCTGAGAGCTGATCTTCTTGCTTCTTCCTCCATTCAAATTCATAGTGCCCATACTTTTTGTAGTAATAGCATTGTATGCTTGATTTCTCATTTGATCTTCTCCCTCTGCCTCTTTGAGGCTGGAAATTCTGATGTTGATTTTGTTGTTGTTGTCTTTGACCTTGGAAATTTTGATTCTGATATTGTTGTCTATTACCTCCACTGGAGTGAGGGTAACTTTGATTGATCCCTCTTCCTTGGTGACCTTTGCTTCTTCCTCTGCCTCTCCCTCTATTGAAAGAAAATTGAGTTTTGAAAGCATTGGAGATTGACTCATCTGTGAGCTGCAGTCTGGTCTCATGTGTCACCAAAGAACCAATTAATTCATCTGTTGAAAATCTTGACAGATCCTTGGATTCAATGATTGTTGTTACAACCATTTCAAATTTCTTTGGTAAACTTGTGAGAATTTTCTCAACAATTCATTGATCAGTGATGGTTTCACCAATCAGTCTGATCTGGTTCACGATTCCCATGACTCTGGTCATGAACTGATCCACATTTTCGGACTCTGTCATCCTTAGAGTCTCGAATTGTGTCCACAAGGTCTGCAGTTTAACTATTTTGACCCTGTCATTTCCTTGGTAGGAGGATTTAAGGATGTCCCTGGCCTGTTTTGAAGAACTAGTGCCTGTGATGTTTGAAAAAATCGAGTCATCCACAGAATTTTGAATCCAGAATTTAGATTTATTTTCTCTGTTTCTTTGCGTTGCCTGAGCAATTCGCTGTGGATTGGTCATAGGAGAAAGGGCTGCTGGATCTAGTTCCACATATCCAATATCCAGTGGTTCCCAGCACTCTTGTTCTTGCAAGAATGATCTCATCCGAAGAGACCAAAACTCATAATTCTTTCAAAGAAGAATTGGACCCTGAGTTGGTCCTAAATTGCTAGACGACGCCATAAAAAAAATTTGCAGAAAAAATAGAGGGAAATTTTGTATTTACCTCCGATCACCGAAACGTCGATTTGCCGATGGCCGAAAGGAGCTTATCGGCCTTGAGTTTAGCCTTAGTCACAGTGCAATGTGACCACGTGCCTTGATGTTAAAGCGCTACGGTCTTTTCCCATTTTTTTTGCCTTTCAATTTGCCGAGACGCAAAATTTGCCTTTGGACTATTCAATGGTCCAGATCTTGCTGTGATCTGATAGTCCAGATCTTATCGGGATATCGCAATTTGGGACTTCATGAATCCTGATGACAAGTTCTTCTGACTCCTCGATTCCCCGATCTCTGATTTACCGACGACACTTTTCTTTCGGGAAATTTCTCGATTTCTTTGATCTTCGCCACGTGTCCCAATAGATGGACGGCTCAAGTCTGGTTCGGGGGTTTCCCCGTGGAGATTCCCGATCACTCATTTTGAAGAGATGACATCAGCTGGGCCCCACAATGGAGCTTTCCTCCTGTCGGAATTTCAGTTTTCAGAGTTTTGAAATGCTCGTGCTTCTTGTCCTTAGGATTCACGATTTGTCGAATCCCGATATGCCGATGGCCCTTTCCTTTTCAGGACTTTTCTTGAGTCCTCAGATTTACGCCCCGTGTCCCCACAAGATGGATGGCCCTGATCCAACCTCGGGATATCGTGACTTGCGATGCTCCATTGACACAACTTCTCTGTCAACTTGAAACCCCGGATGCCGAAACACCGATGGTTTTCTCGATGTCTGCCACGTGTCTGGTCAAACGGACAGCTGTGATCTTATTGCTATTTCATGAATCGCGATTTCGTGAGTTTAAAACTCTTGTTGCGACGGTCTTTCAAAACCGCGAACTCTGAAATGCTGATTTGACGGCACTTGGATCTATTGCCACCTTTCCTCAGAGATGGATGACTCTCAAGTCCTCTCGGGATTTCGCGATATCGCGTATCAGAGTTTTTGGAGCGCAATCGCCTTTGTGCGTCCAACTCCCGATTATGTATTTTGCGATGGGACAAGATCGATAGCTCATGATCTTTCACGATCCAACGGTCCAGAATGACTCGAAATTTCACGATTCGCAAATTCTCACGACAGTCTTCTGACCTTTACACCTTGCGAGTCAGCGAAGTGCCGCGATCGCACCACGTGTTTCTTGATGGACAGTCCATATGATGTCGGGACTTCACAGGTCAAAAATTCCTTGGCGGTGTAGAGGATTAAACCTCGTGCACTTTCTTACGGATCCAACGGCTGTCGGGCCTCTACGCAAGATCTAACGGCTGAAACTCTTTCGCCTTTTCCGCGCTCTCCTCGTCCCTTCTAAATTGGTTTCCCACTTTGGATCCGTTCTCAGGATGAATATTATGACCGCGACGGTTGTTATTTGAACCTGAGACGTGTTCTTTGCTCCTGTGGAAGAAAGATCTGTGAATCTTTCAAAGATTTGAAAGAAATTCATGGATTCTTTGTTCACTGCTTCAATCTTTGATAGATTTGAACGAATTTCAAAAAACTTTAAACAATGCTGCCTTCTGCAACAATCTTTAATGATTTTGAATGAATTCTTCGAGTTCTTTAAATTTTCTTCCGTTCTGCAGATCTTCTTCGTCAATCTTTGACGATTCTTGAAAAATGTGCAAGAATCTTTAAAGTTTATTCTTTCTCGGTCTCATCTTCCTCATTATTTCAAGCATAGTATGCTCTGCAACCTCTGCAAGCTTCCTACATTGGTCTTTTGAACGTAAGATGGTCTTCTTTCTCGTGGAAGTTTTCTGTAAGGATCTTTTGAGAGTATGATGGATGGCTCTCCAAACCTTGTGAAAGATATTGTGTCGCGTGCTCTCAAGATCTGTGAAGCTCTGTGCTATGAGGATCGTGTTGCTCTCCAAACTGTGTGAAGAGGCTTACTATTGAAGCTCTGATACCATGATAAATTTTGAAGCAAAGAGAAATGCAGAGAGAAAAGAATAGAACAGTATATTGGAATGTATGAAGAAGAGAAGATAAGTACAATGCAAGATGGTTGAGCCAAATAGGCTCAAGCTAAACAAGAATAGAAAGTACAGCTGGCCACGACAGCTGGCAGTGTACAGTCAGACTGTTGAGGTTATAATATATTTAGCAAAGTTCTCATCCGATGTGCTGAGACTTTTTAAATGGTTGAATAGTGAAATCTGTAGATATAATTTCGAAGTGACAAAATCTAGTTATGTAGCTTTTATCTGAGGATGCTCTAATAACACAGGCATTTTACTTTGTTAAACCTTTTTAAATTCAAATTAAGATTGCCATTTTCTTCCTTTCAAACTAATTATGAGTTAAACTCATGGCCACAATACTTCTTTTAAACCGTGAGCTTCATGTTTATATTAATAGCCATATGAGGACGTACTTCAGGATGTGCATCTCACTTAAAAAATAAACAATGAGTTTAACAAATTGATATTGAATTTTGTTACTTATAACTTTCTTTCATTAAAAAATGTGTTGGATATGGGGCAGGACCCGAGGGCCTATTTGTCCCCATTATTCGATTTGGAAAATTCATCATTAGAATTGGTAATAGACCTGTACCGCCCCACTATACCCATGTCAACCAACATATTAAGACTGCATCATCTAACTGTGATTTACCTCATACACAATCTGACAACCAAGAGAACGATAGCATTAAATTGTTACGAAATATGTGGCCATTCGGTCAATTAAAATTCCAATAAATCGAAGACATATCTTGTTCACTAACTAACTTCAATTCAATTCAATTCATTGACATTGGTGTATGTGATTTGATTGTCAAAGTTTATCAAGATACATATTATCTTGATTTTAATTTATAATCGTTTAAAATAAATATATAATTTTAATTTTTAAACCTATATATCTTGATTTTAATGTATAATCCTTTAAAATAAATACAACTGGGGCTCATCCTTGGGGATATTACAATCCCCACCCCTTATTTTTGCACTGTCCTCGGTGCAACTTATTTACATAGCATCAGCAAGATTTTCAAAATATTCAAAAATATGTGGGTATTCTACCCACATAGCATCCTCATTCTCCCATGTCGCTTCCTCGGGACCACTGGACCTTTACAAGCCCTATGGCTCAATTCCAGGGTCGTTTTCTCTTCCGATCCAATGTGCGCACTAGATGCAAGTGCAAGATGCCTTCTTGCTCCACCTGAATCACATTCCAATCAATTACATGATTAGCATCAGGTATAGATTTCTTAAGTAATGAAATATGAAACAGAGTATGTACAGTCATGGATGCAGGAAATGAAAGAATATATGCAACTGGTCCAATCCTTTCTAGGATTTCAAATGGCCCACACTATATGGATGCAAACTTGGAACAATTTCCCAACTTCAGGGAACTTTTGTTGGCTTTCACTTTCAATAAAACATGATCACCCACTTTAAACTCCCAATGGGTTCTATTCTTATAAGCATAAATTTTCTGCATGTCTTGGGAAGCCTTCAAATTCTGCTTAATCTTCAGCATTTGTTCTTCCATTTCCTTGAGGAACTCTGGACCAACCACTTCCCTATTAGTTGGCTTAACCCAACTTACTGTTGTGTTTCACTTCCTGCCATAAAGTGCTTCAAAAGGGCTCATCTTCAGTGATGCAGGATACCCATTGTTGTAGGAAAATTCTACCAAGTGTAGGTAGTCTTCCTATTTAGATGGTTTTTCCATCACATACATACTTAACATATCTTCTATCACTTGGTTCACCCTCTTTATCTTCTCATCAGACTCAGGATGATAAGCAATGTTGAAATTCAGAGTCATTCTTAATCCTTTGAATAACCCCTTCCATAATTTGGAAGTAAATTTTGGGTCTATGTCAGACACAATTGTCTTGGGAATATCGTGCAATCGTGCTACTTCCTTAATATAGATATCAACAACATCATCTTCCTTGTTTGTAATTTTCAATGGAATAAAATGGGCAACTTTTGTAAGCTTATCCACCACCACCATGATGGAATCATGTTGGTTATTTGTTCTGGGTAATCCTATGATGAAAGCCATTGTCACCACTTCCCACTTCCACTCAGGAATGGGTGAAGGCTGTAGAAACCATATTGGGTACCTATGTTCAGATTTGACCCTCTGGCACTCCATACATCTGGTGATCTATTCTACAATTTCCTTCTTCATACGTGGCCAAAAGTAATGGCTCTTGACTGCTACCACTATTTTCTCATATGCACGGTGCCCAACATAAGGCACATTATGAATTTCTTCCAAGATCATAATTCTCAATTCCTGGCAATTAGGTACATAGATTCTATTTTTGTACAAGAGTGTTCCTTCATCTTCCAATTTATAATCTTCCACTTTCTGTAGAATATTACCTTGTTGTAGCTTTTCCACCAATTCCATGTACTGCAAATATGCATTTGCATCTACTGAAAGTATGCTTTTAATATCAATTTGATACATGCTAATGGTTGTAGCATGTATTTCATGCACTCTCCTATTGAGTGCATCAACCACTTTGTTCTTCTTTCCTTTGATATGCTTGATATCAAACTCATACTCACAAAAGAATTCCGACCATCTACTCTGCCTAGAATTCAAGGTTGGATGATCAAACAAATAATTCAGACCATTATGGTATGTCCTCGGTTCAAACCTCCTTCCCATGAGGTAGTGCTTCCATTTCTTTAGGGCGTGTACTATGGATGCCAACTCCAAATCATGAGTTGCATAGTTCTTTTGATGATCCTTCGGCTTTTTGGGTTCATAACATATTATAAACCTATTATGGCTGAGGAATCCTCCCAATACTTCCTTGCATGCATTTGTACACACTACAAAATCTTCATTCTAATATGCAATCCTTAGGATTGGAGCACTGGTTAACAACTGTTTCAATTGCTAGAATCTTCTCTCACATTTTTATGCCCCTTGAAATTTCTTCTCCTTCCTTTGCAACGAAGTGATGAGGTGATCTATCCTTGAGAACCCTACAATGAACCTTTTGTAATAGCCATCTAGAACCATAAAGGATCTGACTTTTGTCACATTATTCCACACTGACCATTCTCTAATGGATTCTATCTTCTCAAGATCCACCACTATCCCATCCTTTGAAATGATATGCCCCAAGTAATGGATCTGATTTTGATAAAATGAGCACTTGCTCAATTTGGCATATAGTTGATGCTCTCTTAGAGCCTGCAACACCATCTTCAGATGATTTTCATTCTCTTCCTCTGACTTCGAATACACCAGGATGTCATCCAAAAATACTATGACAAACTTGTCTAGATATTCCTTGAATACACCATTCATTATGCACATGAAAAAAATAGGTGCATTTGATAATACAAATGTTACCACTATGAATTCATAATGACCATACCTTGTTGTGAAGGCAGCCTTGTTGATTTCTTCATCCGTTATCCTTACCTGGTGGTACCTTGACCTGAGATCTATTTTTGAAAATTCCTTCCATCCTTCAACTGATCAAAGAGATCATCGATCCTTGGAAAATGATACTTGTTCTTAATAGTCACTTTGTTCAATTGTTTGAAATCGATGGACAATCTCATTATCCCATCCTTCTTCTTCACGAATAGGACCGGAGCACCCGAAGGTGACACACTTGGGCGTATATACCCCTTCTTCAGAAGTTCTTCAAGCAGTAATTTCAGTTCTTTCAACTCTGGTGTCCTCATTTTGTAAGGATTTTCTGACACTAGAGCTTCTCCAGGCATCAGGTTTATAGAGAAATCAATATCTCTCTTCAATATTCCAAGAGGTAGTCCAACTACCTCTTGGAATACATCTTCAAACTCTTTTAATATTGCATGGTCTTCAATATTTGACACCTTATCCTCAGGTGCTTCTTCCATATGAGCTGCAAATATTTGGAAGCCCTTCTTGTAGCACTTCTTCAGCCGCATTGCTGAGATTTATCTGATAGCAACTACTCTAGAAATTCCTTGGACTGTTCTTTGATTTCCTTCCTCATCTAAGCAATTGAATGCCTTGTTATGACAGTCTAAGATGGCATAGTGTTGTTCCAATCAATCCATCCCAATTAGACAGTCATAGGAACCTAAAGGTAAAATTTTCAATTCATCCCTTGTGCTCAATCCATTCATGTCCACTAGAAATGACTTAACCAACTCAACAACCTTTCTCTTGGCTCTTGTAGCCAACTACACTAGTCAATATTTTCCATGCTTGCTTCTTGGAAAATGAAAACTTTCAACCCTCTTGGGATCTATGTAACTATGACTAGCCCCTGAATCAATTAAAATAGTAAAGGAATGGTTATTGATCATACCTTCAACTTCAATCACGTGTGATTGAAATTCAACTTGCTTGTTTTCCAGAGCTGCATATATCTTTGGTATTCTACTGTCCATGTCATCCATTGTTTATGCTTGCTGAAAATTGTGGACAACTCTCATTTTCCTATTTCTGTGGGGATAATCTCTATACTTGTGGTCCCCCTGAAAACCCCAACATTGAATGGGCCTCTGCCTTGGAATTTGTCCCCCTACTTCAGCCATTCTCTGCTCTCTAAAAGATGGTTGTCCTTGAGGACTATTTCTAAAAAATGGAGGTTTTCTTCCCTTCTGCCTCTTCTCTTTCTTGAACTTCTTCTTGTCATCCCAAGCCTTCTCGAAAGTGGGATTTTCTCTTTGTTGCTCATATAATCATTTTTCTCTCCTTATAGTTTCTTCCATAGTTTTAGGATTATCATATTGGATCTTGTCACCGATGGAAGATGGCAGTACACTCAGATACGTTTGAATTTTGACAGTATCATCTTTGATGAAAGGGACATACTTCAGCAATTCCAAAAACCTTTGCTCATATTCATCAATGGACATACTACCCTTCTTGAGGTCAAAGAACTCTTTCATCTTTTTGTCATAGTATCTCTTAGTCAAGTATTTATTTTCGAAATACTTCTTGAATTCCTTCCAAGTAACATTTTTCTCTGTAATGTACCAGGTAAAATCATGAATATGGGTAACACTTTCGTGACAATTGGGTCTCAAAAATTCCTAGTGGCAATTTTTAGGCCGAAAAAATGTTGGTAGGAATTTTTTCAACTGAAAATTTTCATGTCAAATTGAATAGCTCCCTAACGGCACTCTCAAAATTCATGTACAATGTTTTTGGGATGAATTCTTTTCCTGCGGTAAGAATACTTTGGCCAAAAGACTTTTCGACCAAAACGTTTATTTTTAACAGATTCCGTTAAAATCTAGGTTTCGACCGAAAGATTATTTCGGTTGAAAACATGAAATTGGGACTGAAAACAAAAACCAGAGAATTGCACCAAGCTTACCTGAACTTCAGAGGTTGCAAACTCCTACAAATACTGAGAATTTGGTTTCGAAAATGATACCGACATTTCCAAAATTGAATCTAGTTTCAATTATTTTTATCTAATTTTATTTAATTTAAAAAAAAAATCACTACATAATATTTTCAGCAGACATTATGATTCAGTGAAATGAAATATCGGTATCTCTAAAAATATACTGTGAAAAATTTAGAAAAAAATATATCCATAATCCTTAAACTATTCTCTTCAAAAGGGTATGTTTAAATTTTAGTTTTAAGTAAAAAACAAGATAGATACAAGGTGTAGAAAAACATGCGTTTAAAATCTACAATGTTTTCAACTTTGTCAACTTAAAAAAAAATCTAGAAATTATGATATTCATCCATTAGATTCAAAATTATAGTCATAATAAAATAGAGTCTCTCTAGATTGTTGCAGTATATTTCATTTCTTAAAAACATAATTTTAATAATAGATACATTGTTGTAGAAAAAAAATACTCATTATCATTCCTTTCATGTTTAAGGAACATACTGTTAAACAATTGTCAAACTGACATATCAAATCATGATAAAACAAATTTGAAAAATAGTCACTGGAAAGCTAACAAAATTCTTCACAAGTCCTATTTTTATTGTAAAGTGAAATTATAAATAAAGAAAATACTTTTGTATACCGGAAGTTGAAGAACTTGTGAAAATACAGTTTTTTTTCTCATAAAACAAGCAAAAGTGTAACCCATCTTCATGATTTTACCCTACCACACCTACACAAGTTGATCCCACCACACTGATGCCTTTACCTTCAATTGATGCATTGTGATTCTTCCTTCTGCATGAGAGGAATAATTCTTTAGCTGGAAATATTTGATCATTCCAAGAAGCCATGTCTCAACATCTTCCTCCTTCTTGTGCTCTCCATCAAACATAGGAGGTTTAATCTTGTTCATTTCACCCTTCAGTTTATCCACTCCATATCTCCTATGGTTTCTGATAGGAAATGGGCTTGAACTACTATGTTCCCTCCTCTTGGAGTATTCTTGGGAGTGATGATGGTGTCTACCAACACTCCTTGAGTTCCTCTTCTCATCAGGAAACCCATGACTTTCTGATTTACTGGAGTCACTCCCCTTATCCAATTTATTTTCTATCATTTCCAAACTTTGTATCAACTTTATGTTGAATTTTCCTTGTTGATACATGGCTTTCATGAGCTTCCTGTTATCTTCTCGATGAGTTTGGACATGTTTCTTCAATCTTTCAATGATTTTCATCATGTTTCCCTCCTTATGTATATCTTCTCCATGTCCATTGGAGTTTGACCCTTCAACTCCCAAATGAACATCCATTCCTCTAGCTTCATTCTCTGAACTAGAAGCATTTTGTGCTTCCTCCATTTTAGTTTGGTTCTGACAATCGTTAGCTCTGCAAACATAATTTTCAGTTAACCAAAATTTGTCAGACCATCAGTCCTTAACAAATTCCACAGTATTCATAAACCAATCTAATTCAAAGAAAACTTTTAGATTCCATTTTTTGTGATTCTGGATCAGTCAAGAATCCCCATCGATATTTTCTTTCTAAGTTCTTCTCTGTTTTTCAATGATTTTTTGGGCACTAGACCCTTTTTCTTAGCCCCTAACCCATGCGACCATGGTTCCTGGCCAAGCGCTAGATTGATAGGCACTTACTTAGGACCTCGAGCCTCAGGCTTAAGAAGTTTTCAAAGCACATCTTACAATCTCTCAGAGTTTCGGATTACCGAACTTGCGAAGTAGGGTGGATCAACAGTCCACGACTACCCAACATCCAATGGATGACTCCCACTGTGGAACTTTAGGCAACTAAGCTCTGGGACTTTGGAGCTTCAAAGCTTCAGAGCTTCGAGACTTCAGAGAATTTCACAACTGCACACCCCCAACACTCTGAATCGTTAATCTACGAACACTTCCATGTCACCTTTAGTGATGTTATTACGTCTTGTCACCTCAGCATTACAAAACTTTTGAAAGTTATTTGTTTCGTGCCCTATGAACCATACTTCCGGTGTGTCAAGTCTTTGGACTTCACAACTAGCAGCACACATCCACTGGGACCCAGAGATTCGATGCTAGAACTAAGATACCGAATAGTCACATCACTTAACGATTTTCAAATTGTGGGGGCATGCTTCTGTGGTTTGGAGTAACCTGCCTTTTGTCCCAAAATTCCTTTGATGCTGACACATAACCCCCCAAGAAAATCGTCGTTTGAATTGCAGGACCACCTTGATAAATTATTTCTCGTGTAGTTTGTGTCCCCGCAATTCCTCCTAGGCGTCAATTTGGATGTATTGTGATCAACGCCAGTGTGGGCCCACCGACCTTTAACTATGTTATTCAAACTTAGGGACCGCATAGTATAATTGTCCACATTTTGGGTGGGGGCACGTGGTAGGTATAGGAGAGGTCCACGTCACCTCCAGGTGATGTCATCATGACTCACCACTTCGGATCTTTGGGCTTCAGGAGTTTCAACTCCTCTACGCTCGCTTTTGCCTAGAGCGCTTTCTCTTGGAGTTCAATATCCATCGACATGTGTC